>JZKD02S0097909.1:677473-688773 GCA_000966675.3 Picea glauca | reverse complement strand
TATATTTTTTTTATATAATGAAATAAAACTAAATTAAAAATAACAATAAAATTTCAAAATTTAATAACAAATTTTACAATATATAAAAACTATATAATAAAAACTAAAATTTAAATAAATAAATAAATAAACAATTTTAAACCCCCTACCCCGGCGCCCTTGGTTGCCCATATAACCATCCCGGAAATCCCCTCCCAAAAACTCATAAGCCGGAGGGGGAGGAGGAGCGTATTTTTTTTCACGCAGTGTTTTTGGAGTGGAGGCAGCACGTGGGGAGGAAGCACGGAGGAGGGACACACGGTCGAAGGAGGGAGCGGGGAGGAGTGGAGTGGTGGGGATAAGGATGCGGGGGAATGGAGGGAGGTTGTGTGGACTGTGCAGTTGTGGTAGTAGGTGGAGGGGAGTGTAATCCTGCAGGGAGGAGGANGGGAATGGAGGGAGGTTGTGTGGACTGTGCAGTTGTGGTAGTATGTGGAGGGGAGTGTAATCCTGCAGGGAGGAGGAGGAAATGGAAGGGGGGAAGTGGTGGAAACACGCGAGGAGAGGAGGAGGGAATGGAGTTGGGTGCAGAGCTATGGTGGAGGGATGAGTTGGAAGGGGGGAGGTGCTCATGCATGGAAAGGAGGAGGGAAGCCCATGGGGGAGGAGGAACAAACTGGTGTGGCTGGATGCGCGGGATGTGGAGGAATGGAGGAGGTCGTGTGCTGGTGGTGGCGCCTTGGTGGTCGACCACATACCAAATCAATTTTTTTATTTTTATTTTTTTTGTGGGTTTTTCTTCATAGTTTAGGAGTGGGAGGTCTTGGGTTCAAACCCCCTCCCCTCCTTTTTTTTATTTTTAGCCAATTTTTGGGCATTTTTAGTGGAGAAAAAGGGAGGGGTTTGGGGTTCAAATCATAGGGCCTCCAAGTTAGAATGTACAGGTCTGCAAATGGTCATTCAACTCATGAAATTTCATTCTTTAAAAGGGCTTGGAGGCTTGGGCTCGGTGCCCAAGAGGGTTTCAAATACCCTTCTCTTTGAATCTTTGCACAGGAAAATAACGAACCATAATCACACCAACCACCATATATTTGAACTAGAAACCATGCAGACACACATACCATCTCTGAAATCATAATTTTAATGGCATAAATAACCTTTTTTCAACACAAAAATCCACCATTTGTTTGAATAACCCAGCAATATTTTTTTTCAGAAGTGGGACTTATGGGAGGTTACCTGTACTCTGCCCTCTAATGTTAGTACATGGTTGTGGCTTGTTTCCATTGAAGACCTCAATTGTTTTCTAGAATCCCTTTGAGGAGGGTGGGTTTTGTTTTTTCCAAAAAATATATATATATAATTTCCCCAATTTTGCATGAGTGATGCATGTCACCTTTCCCCTTTTCTCAATTTTTTTATTTTTTTATTTTTCCTTTATTTTTTAATATTTCCCTCAAAAATTGTGTCAATTCAAAGTTTGACTTTGACTTTGACTTTTGACCATGACCTTGTTGACTTAGCCAGAAAATGTTGTTAGATGAGACGGGGTCAGAATTGGACAGAGAGCACGTCGTTGGAAAGATCTCGACGATCCCGTCAATAATATGTGGTCACCAATCTGAAGTTATGCCACCTCACCCCTCAATTTTGTCCCAGAATACTTACCGCTTAAAGGCCTTGACTTGCTGGTGGGACCACATGACACCCAATCTTGCAAAAGGAACCACATCGCCATACAATATCCAATCGAGGAAAATGAAGTAGCATTGGAAAGGTATCAACGATTTCTTTGATGCGATGTCCATGGATTTGTGTGTTGGGACCACCAATGACTTTTTTATTTGTCATGAAACCCCACTATGCAGGTTGGTTGGCCCCCTTTTCCCGAAACAGTTCACAAACTTGTGACAGCTCTAACCGGGCCATCCGAGGTTAGAATGAGGAAAATTAGGAGCCACTGGAAAGGTATTTGAGTCCACTACAGCGTGGAATCGTTTAATTCCTAATTTAAAATCCATTAACAACATTTTTTTAATCCTTAACCACTGCAACCAATCTAGTGTCCAAAAGTGGTCATGAACTTGTGAAGGCTCATTCTCACCAACTGGGGGTCGAAACCAAGTACGAGATATACCATTGGAAAGGTATCAAACTTACCTACACCAATGTTAGGTTTAATTTTCTTTTTAAATAGAAATATGAACAAAATTAGACAAGGAAGTCACAGATGTTGGTTTTTTCCATTCGGGTGATGCGAACTTTGCGTCCTCCGTAGGGGGGTCATGTGGACTTGAAATCGATATCATGATATCTTTTTAGAAATATTGTCCTGATACCTACAATATGGAAGAATTGTATTTCCAAAAATGTTAAAAGACTTCATTTTATTCTTTGAGAAAGGACCTCGTCCCCACGGGACCCTCCTAGTGATAAGCGAAAGGGGCCAACGATAAAATTTTCACAAACTATGTTCTTAGCTCATAAAATATGAACTAAGAAGCCTTCACATGAGGCATTAAGATGTGGGAGGGTTTCCAAACTCAAAACTTACCTCAGGAATGCCTCCCCTGAGGGGAAAATAACATGGTCCCCTAACAAGTTGAGCAAGGTTGGGATGATTTCGTTTGGGTATCGTTTGAGATGTTGGTAGGAATAGTGATGATTTTGGTTGTTATACTATTTCCCAACAGGAAATATTAGGGTGGGGAAAACCATGACTTTGATATCCATTTGACCTTACTATCCGTCAACTAGTCCTGGAAACATTGACCCAACTGAATGCAACAACCCTGAACTAACCTGGATTGTTTCCATCTGACTTGACATTGTTACCTGATACTTTCTAGAGCCTAATAAGTCTTTACATACTTATATATAAAAAAAAAACCTTTGAAGGAATCCAACTGATACTCTTTCAAGGGAAGAGGCCATAGTAACTATGACCCCCACCATTGTCTTCGACTGGAACCATAGCACAAAGGGCTGCTAGGAGCAACCCTTAGGCGAAATTGTGGAGGCATGAAGGTGTTAAACACCATGTTGAGCCCAAAGTAGATTTTTGGGTCAACAATGGGCTACTTTGAAGAGTATAAATCCTATCCAATTTTTGAACATGTCAAATGACAAATCATTATCAAAAAAAAAGTATTGTTTGATGAAAAGTATCCTAGTAACAAGTTGGTGAATGCTTTCTCTATATTGTTATAGGATTATCACTTTGTTTTTGTTTCCAACTATGGTTCTCATGCTCTATTTTTTAGTCCTTCAACTGGATAGTCGAACTCTGTTTTGTTTCAACTGGACCTTCAACCTTGGATTTGACTGGTCAGTAAATTTCTGTTTCGACTAGTTGGCCATCTTGTCGATTGAAACTATTTTGACATATGATCGACCTTTTGCAGTGAATAATAGTCCACTCATTTCTTATTAACCCAGATGGTCTGCCAAGAAAATTGAAGTTGTTGGTCATAATTTTGATGATGTTTCCTCAGCCTAACAAACCTGAAGACAGAAGAATCATAGAAACATTGCCTTAATGACTCATGTTCTTGAAACCTCTAACCCTATTACCTACTCAGATTCTTAAGGACAACCTAAATGGGAGAAGGCTATGCAAACATAAGTGGATTCTTTGTTGAATAATCACAGTTGATATTTAGTTCCTTGGACACAAGGGAAGAATGTTTTGAAGTGTCAATGGGTCTACAAAACCAAATTTACCTATGAAGATGTTGTTGAGCGACACAAATCTCACCTAGTTGCAAAGGTATTTTATTTTCCCAACAATAAGGCATAAACTACATTTAAACCTTTGCCCCTGTTACAAAGATGAACTTTGTTCGACTGATTCTTTCTCTTGTTGCTCAATTTGGATGGTAGATCCATTAGATGGATGCGAAGAGTCTCTTTCTTCATGGTGAACTACCTAAAAAAAAATACATGTAACAACCTCTTGGTTTTGTGATAGATTATAACCTGGTTGTCGACTTCATAATTATATTTATGGTTTGAAGCAAGCTCCTAGAGCTTGGTATGCTAAGTCTAACAATTTCTTTATTCGACTTGGTTTCAAATGTTGTGAATCTGATCATAGTTTGTAAGTACTCCATACTCATGGAAACACTTTGATTATTGTTGTATATGTTGATGATCTTGTCATAATTGGAAATAACATTGATCTCATTCTTAGATTGAAGAAACAACTTGTTGACTCCTTTGACATGAAATATCTTGGTATTCAACATTATTTTTTGCATCTTCAAGTATTACCACTGTTTGATGGTATTTTCATTTCTCAATATAAATATCTAATGGATATTTTGAAACATTTTAAGATGGAGGATTGTAAGCCCTATGCTAGTCCTTTTCAGTCTAGAGTTACGCTGAGAAAAAATTGTCAAAATCCCAAAGTCGATGCTAAATTCTATCAAAAACTGCTCGACAATTTCATTTATCTTACTGACAGTCAACCTAAAATTTCCTTTGTTGTTAGTGTGGTTTTTTGTTTTATGCAGGATCCCAGAGAAATCTATTGGAAAATAGTCAAAAGGATCATTTTCTATCTCAAGGGTACCACTCATCTTCGTATCAAGTATTGTCAAAGTTTATATTCACTAGTCAGTGTCACCAAATCCAACTAGGCTGGCAACAGTGATCATTGGAATTCCACTTCTAGCTATACATTTTTATTCAACATTGGATTGTTGGTTTGGTTATGCAAGAAACATAAGGTATTCTCCTTGTCAATTAAAGAAGTACAATATCATGATGTCTTTCATGTAGTTATAGAGGCAATATGGATTCTCCAACTTCTGGGTTAGCTTGGATTTCCTATACAAACCTTGACTAAAATCTACTGTGACAATCAAAGTGTCATTTAGGTTGTTGAAAACCTTGTTTCCCATAGTAAGATGAATCATGTTGAGCTCCATGATAATTTTTTGAGACATTTGGTTCATGAAAACATTATTTCTCTTGTCTATTGTAGAACAAATGATCATGTAGTTAATATCTTCACTAAGCCATTATCTGAAGCTAATTTTATAAAGCTTCATCTGATGCTTGGGCTTCAGGAAGTTGTAATTATGAAGGGGGTGTCCTACTGACTTAATTTCACCTCATGAATCTCCAGATTTGTGTGCATGTGGGGGGGGTTGGAAGCTCAAGCTATAATGGTTCATCACACTTCTCTTGGAATCAATCGGTCGGGCGATCAACCAACATCTGGGAACATTTTATCGAGTAATAAATCAAATATCTACATCATTCAATTGAGTAATCGAGCAATTGACTACAAGTTAGATGCATGGATGGTCGAGTCAGGCATCCTTGTTGAGTCAACTAGACAACACAAATTTGACGAATTCAATTCTAACCATCTATGGTTATATGTGGACAAGATCTTCCTAATTCCAAGGAAGTTGGCTAGATATTGAAGATATAAATAGAAGAACCTATGTTTCATTATCACATGAAGTAAAAAAGTGGTGTATTCCAATACTGAACATTGTGTGTGTGTTTGATATGCATTGTGATGTTCTGATCACAATTATCTATGCTTAAGTGTTGTAACGATGTATTTAGATTCCACATGTTATATTTGGAAATTATTCCTCTTCAATTGTATGCAATTATGTTTATTTGTTTCGTTTCAAGTTACACCCAATCCCCAACAGGTAGTTGTCTCTGATGAAACCCCACCTTGATATAGTTTCATCCCTTTTTATTTATTAATGGCTTTCCTTTGTGTGGTTTCTTTCCTTTAGCCACCAAATCCAAATATGAATTTTGAAATTAGTTGTCGACAATTTTCCTCCTTTCTTCTTCTTTCATAAGGATCCCCATCGAATCATCAAACAAAGGTGATTTCTCTCTTGTTGCAAGATTGTTGATAAATACTTGATATTCATGCAACATAGCATTCAATGTTAGAGTCACTAGATCACTACTTGATAGTTTCTCACCAATATCACCCAACTTGTATTTTAATTATTAAATTATAGATATATAATCAATAATGTTTTCATTTTCTTCCACTTTAATTAAAAGAATCTTGCTCTTCAAAAATATCACTCTATTTGTATTTAATGTTTCATACTAAGTTTGTAATTCCTCCCATGTCTCACTTGATGTCATTCATTCCCTTATATGACGAATGATAATGTATTTCATAGACATTCTCAAGAAAATCTTTGCCTTGGTTTCTCTTTTATCCCAATATTGAATTTAGGTTGCAAGAGCAGTTGGTTTAGCTTCATCTCCACTCACAATTGTTCATGCATTGTATCCTTCCAACAAAATTTGCATCTTAAACTTTCAATTTATACAGTTCAATCCATATAACTTATTTTCTTCATTTAGATAGGAATATATTAGATTTGACATAGTCAAGTGAAAAAATAAATAACAAGAATTTATTTGCAATAGCAATTTTACTATATCACAACAATTTTTACAATGTTATTATAAACATATTTTTCAACACATCAAATTAATAGTGTGTATTTATCTCATGTGTCTACACCCATAAAAATGGTGGATCACTCTTTCACAAATGGAAACTCAATTTCTTAGCAATATGTCCTCTTGTTGGCAACTCCCTCTAACAACAATGGATTTTCTAAACGGTTGACAACTCCTCACATCAACCAATAGCTCTATCACTCCATGGTAGCTTCTATCACTCTCATGACTATTGTGTACTCTTCTAATAGAGCACCTCTTCCTCATAGCCTCTCACACCAAGCTCTGATACCAAAACATAAATTAAACACATGCATCAAATGGAACTATATGCATAAAGAGTTGGTTCTCTATTTCATATATTGAATGGGGAAATATACATGCATGCATATATATAGAATTTCTAGAGATCAACAGATCTCTTAAAAACTAGATATGAATTGGAATTATACCTATCTAAATGAGTGTTCTTGTTTCCACTTATCTAACAAAATATATCAATTATCTTTCTACACTCTAACAACCTCAAAATTTGCTAACAAGATTGTAACAATCTGCTAACAATTACATTTCTTCATTTATTTCTAACACTATCTCGACATGTGTAATGAACATAATGCAAAGATTTTTTATATTTTGTTTCCAAGGACTTAAATCAGAACTATGATCTTTATGTCAAGATCACAATGGGAAACCACAACATCTGGACGTGAAGCATTTCCAACAACCTAAATCCTGACTAGGATCAAGTATTTTCAATTGGTAAAGAGAAGCTCAACTCACGGATGCTTGAGAATAGCCTATGGGATGCAAACATTGGGAACAAGGATGATTTTCTAAGCATAGTATTTTTCAATGTCCAAGAGGTGCCTAGTAGAGTTCCTCCAAACAACCCATTGGCTCCGCAATGGTATCTATTGGAAGAAATGTGAGGGGACGGAAAAGTGAAGGAGGATTTCGTGGTGGATATGTGGATGGGCACCCATGTCGATGAGGCCTTCCTAGAGGCATGGAAGTATAATACAAGCAAGACCTTGGTTCTTGGTGGGTAATTCCCAATTATTGGAAAAGTGATTGGGTCAATGGTTTATGGAGGATATGTTGTTATTGGGATACAAAATCAGAGTGGTAGTGGCAAAGACATTGATTTTATTCGAACATTGAGATTTTGTGTGTGTCACAGAAGGCTTGAATCTACACAAATATGGTGTCCATTTATTTTTATTTGTTTCCTATGTATGTCAAGGATTAATAAATGGATCACGATGCATAGATTTGTTGTTGCATGTGTCATATTGTCAAAATATTCACGGGTTGTGATACAAATGCTATGAGAATCACTTATTGTGTCTGAGTTGATGGATTTCTTAATGTGTCTAAGTTGAGAATTTGATGCCTTGGTCTATCCAAGATGAAAAGGATAGCTTACTTGGTGTGTCTGCATTGATAGCTTGTTTGGTGTGTCTGAGATGAAATGGATAGCTTACTTGATGTGTCCAAAATAATATCTTTCTTGGTGTGTTTAATATGAAATAGATAGCTTGCTTGGTGTGTTCGAGCTAAATGGAGGATGTCTTGGTGTGTCATAGATAACAACCAGATGGCCCCGGTTGTGATGCATCCAAGATGGGAGGTTTGGTCTCTATGATGAATAGGTGAGTGAAAATTAACTAGAACGTTTGGATGTTAATTCTTATACTTGGGTGCATAATTCAAACTAGCCATTTTATTTTTCTTGAGCATGAGGGCAGTTGATGCACATTCATATGGCATAATTGAGTTGAGTCCTTGAAATGACCACCCACTATATTTCTCTAGGGGGGAGGTTGTTTACACATATAAAGAGTTGTTAACACTTGGATAAATGGGTTGTGTATCAGTTTAATTCTCTATGAGTGGACCATATTTTGGTGGGGGACTTAGGATGATTTTATGGGAGCAGAAACATGTATAAAATTTGTTTTGTGTGTCAGAACGAGGTAAGAATCAAGGGACAAGTGTCAAATGAGAGTCGGTGAATTTGTTGCATTGGTTATCTCTTGGAGTTCTTATGGAATTAGTTGCATGTTCAGGGGGAATTCATCAAGAATTTCAATGAGCCATGTCCCTCAAGTACATCTTACTAGACCGATGGTTGTAGTGGTTAGTGATCTAGGAGGATCCAGGATTGCTCACAGAGGTTCAAAAAGATCTGAAACATCCATAGAGGTCCAGAATGGTTCAGAAATGCTCAAAATTCAAATTCTTCAAATTGTCCCAAAAAATATCATTGCGTATAGCTCGACCATAGCTTTCTAACAGTGAAAATTTCACCTCAAACTAAGTTTGTATGAAAAAGATATGAGCAATCAAAGTTCCAGTCAAACTTGGAAAAAAGTCAAAGGTCAAAGTACTTGGGAAAATAAAGAGGTGACACATGTCACCACTTCAAGGGTGAAATGTGGCACCTAATTGGAATCTGACTTGGTATATTGTACATCCAGGTGGACGAATGGTAGGTTGACAAGTGTAAAACAATTGGTTCAATCAAATGTTGACATGTGGCATTAGAGAGCCAATGAAAAGCTTCCACATGGAAGCCTCCCATTGGCCTATAATGGCTAATGCATATTAAAAGTTATGGAGTTGATGGGGGTCAAATACATGACCTACATAACTTCCATAAGCCTTAAAATAGCCCCCACTACCAACACGCCACCACAAAGGTATTAACCTATATATGGCAACAAATATATTTGAAGTGGTTATAATGTATAGTTGGTGGAGAAAGGGTCGAAGACTTAGCCCTTGACCCCTTATATATATGGCCACACAGTATAACATATAATTGTGAACTATATCCAATATTCACGGGCAGGTTAACCTATATATATATATATATATAACCCATGGAACCCATGACCTACCATATATTACCAACAGACTTAACCGATTCAGCTACAAGTCCAAATTTGGTTATGAAAACAACCAAACTATATTTAGATGTCAACCTTGGAATTCAGGATTTGGTTAAGGGGTGCACCCTATTTAATGGAACACAGCCAAAGGATATGACATACAATTTTATGTAGATAATTGCGTCGTAATGCATGTTGAGGGTACAAGGCATTTGAGGTAACACCGTAAAGTGTGTCAAGGGGTACCTTGATGAAACTTCAAGTATTTTATATCAATTTTGTATAAATTTTTTCCAGGAATTCAAGGTGCACTTTGTTTATGCATTTGAGCAACATGTAAAAAGGTCACTATAAAACGCAAGCATTTGAGCATTAATATAAAAAAGTCTCTATTGGAAGTGGATCAGGAGAGGTAAGACAAATTGGGTGAACTCCGCCTTCTCCAAATTGTGTACGAGGTTATATTATTCTTGTTCATTTCAAAGTTATTTATCATTAAAGTGGATTTGGTTCAATAAGTTCTTCACATGTAATTTGCAAAACAATCAAGCAATCATTTTATTTCGAAGATCAAGTAGATGTTTATGTGAATTTAAAATTATCGGCATCTAAGGATTTTTGAGATTAAGTTGGTATCATAGCTAGTTTGACAAGTATTTTTCAAGTGGATTCTTACAAGAGACAACTAAAAATTGGTAAAGGAAAACTTGCAAGTTATAAGTCCGAAATTGGAAAGAGATTTTGATGACATAAGATGGGCTCAAAAAAAGGAGAATAAGAAGATCATCCCATGAGCCATGAAGAGATTATATCTATGCTTCAATCACTAAGAGAAACAATATATGAGTTAGAACAAAGAATTCAAAATCCTCCAAATGGAGAATCTTGAGTAAAAGGAGAAGGAGGAGGTGAAGGTGGTGGACCTTCACAACCCCCTTCCCCTTCCTCATCATCATCATTATCATTTTCTTCTAAAGAAAGTAAACATTATTCTCATCGAAAGAAGTCCTCTAAGAAGTCTGATAATAACCTTCCATTACTAAAATTGGATGTTAATGTTGGATTACTGAGAGGGGGGGTGAATCAGTAATAGATAAATTTAATCCTTTTTAACCACAATATGCAAGTGGTATATCAATGTATCATTATCATCCAATATTTTCATAGTAAATAAACAATGAACAAATGAGAAATCATACACATAAACAGTACACCAGTGTTTTTACGTGGAAACCCAAAGCGGGAGAAAACCACAGAATGATTTTTCTTATATGCCTTTAAGAATTACATTCATTGGAAGCACCAAATTCCTTTGTTTTCCAGCTGCAACTGGAAGGAGGATCCAACCCCCTAATTTCTCAGGCTACAACCTGAGGGATGCTCCAACTCCCCAATTCTTTGGCTACAACTAGAAGGAGGCTACAACCCCCTATGTTCTACGGCTACAACCGGAAGGTGGCTACAACCACCTATCCTTTCCCCTTCCAACTGCCCTGAAATATAAGTAGAATGATGGAACCACTGTCACACTATCACTGTGAGATATACTGTTGTAAACTTGTACCAATCAACCTGTAATCAACCTGTACCATAAACAAGTGCATCAACCACGCACCAAACTGTACCTCAATTTGTAATCAACCTGTACCATAAATAAGTGCATCAACCATGCACCAACCTGTACCAAGCCTATACCTTGAACAAGTGTATCAACCATGCACAAAACCTGTACAAATAACCTGTCACAACAACCTATTCAAACAACCTATCACAACAACCCTGTCTTATCAATCTTATCAACCAAATCATATCTACTCACGAAGATCAATCACCAAGACAAGTCTCAAAGATGTGCATCAAACAAGCATAACACAACAACTCATAATCATCACCAAGATCAATATGTGCTTCTAATAATATACCAATACAAGTATGCTACATCATCCATAAACCATG
>JZKD02S0097909.1:656720-668294 GCA_000966675.3 Picea glauca | reverse complement strand
ACTTGGTACATGGTTGGATGCACTTTTTTATGGTACAGGTTGATTACAAGTTGTTTGGTATAGGTTGGTGCATGGTTGATGCACTTGTTTATGGTACAGGTTGATTACAGGTTGATGCATGGATCATATTTATTGGTACATGTCTACAGCGGTATATCTCACAGTGATAGTGTGGCAGTGGTTCCATAATTCTACTTCTACTTCAATGCGATTGGACGGGGGCAAGGATGGGTGGTTGTATCCGGAGAACATAGGGGGTTGTAGCCTCCTTCTGGTTGTAGCCAGAGAATTGGGGAGTTGGAGATTCCTTTAGGTTGTAGCCTGAGAAACTAGGGGGTTGGAGCCTCCTTCGAGTTGCAGTTGAAAAACAAAGGAAGTTGGTGCTTCCAATGACTATAATTCTTAAATACATATAAGAAAAAACATTATGTGGCTTTCGCCCGATTTGGGTTTCCACGGAAAAAATTGGTGTACTATGTATGTGTGTGATTGTTCATTTGTTCATTGCTTATTTACTCTGTAGTTATTGGATGATAATGCTTCATTGATATAACACTTGTATTATATGGTTAAAAAGGATTAAATTTCTCTATTACTGATTCACCCCCCCCTCTCAATAATCCAATAATTGGTATCAGAGCCAGTTCCTTAAGGAAATAGTTTAACCACTGGAAGGAGATCATGGATTATTCTGAGAATGGAGTACCAATGTTTAATGGTCAGAATAGTTTTAAGTATGAGAGGTGGATTATAAAGACAAAATTATTTTTACAGGCACAGGGACATTATATTTGGCTATCAGTTGTTACAGGATATGATAGTTCAAAATGGGCAAAGACTACAGCCAGGAAGGAATTGAGGAAAAATAACAAAATAGCAATGGATTTAATCTGGAAAGGATTACCTAATCCGGTAAGATAAAAGGTTGGTAAATATTCATCAGCAAAAGAACTTTGGGATAAGTTACATGACATATATTCTTCATCCATCACAAACTCAGAAAATGTCAAAGAAGATGCAGAAACAAATCAAGAAGAATTATGTTCACCATGTCAAGAAGATTCAAAAGATGAAGAGTACATAATCACCAAAGGCATGTTGTTTTGTGTTAATTGTGAAAAACATGGGCATCTTGAAATAGAATGCCATGAAGGAAATGAGACAGGAAAAATAATTGAAAAGGAAGACAATTATGAAGAAGAATTGATTAGTTCTTTATATGAACTAAGAGAAGAAAACAATTCACTCAAGAAAGAACTGATGAAACAAAAGGAAAGTTGTCACGTTTTTTAAGAATCCCAATAGGTCATTGCAAACTTAAGAACTCAGCTAGAAGAATCTAGAAAGATTGAAGAAAATCTTGAATATCAAAAGCAGTGTTTGGAAACCAACATAGCAACACAGAAGGAAGAAGCAGAAATGAGAGAGAAGATATTGACAGATCATGTTAAGGAAAGAACTAACAATCTAAACTAGCTTGAGGCAAAGTTTGGTCAAGAAGAGAAAGGACTTGAAGAAGAAAGAATCACATTAAAAATTCAGCTTGAAAAAGCGAAAAGAACAGAAGAAGTCATGAAGTCTCAGGTAATGAAGAAATAAGAAAAGGTTGAGAAGCTTCAAGAAGAAGTTGTCACATTGAGAAGTAAAATCGTCAAGCTCAATACAAACGTTGAAGAGACAGAAACATCCACATCAGTTATAGAGAATGAAGAGAAGCACTCTAGGTTGATAGAAAAGAAGAATGAAGAAAATAGAAGGTTTTATGCAGAAGTACTCAAAGGAAGGAATCATGGTCAACTAGAATCTAAGAAAACTATTAAATATACATCTTCACTGGGACCATCCATGTTCAAGCCACAAAGAAGCTTCAATCATGATCATGATCAGTCAAGACAAAAATTCAGATGGACTATTGATCCAGATTTTATGAGCAAAATGAAATGAATACATATTATTAACAGGTGCTTAACACAAAATAATAGAGATACAGTAAAACTGGTTTTCTATTAAATAACGAAATAAGTTGAAACTGTAAAATGCAATGGAGACAAGCTTGTTGGAATGGTGGTGGCTTATCTCTGAGAAGAGATGTGAAGGCAGCATGCATTCGCAAGAAGAAGGTTACAATGAGGCTCTGAAGGCCTTTTTACAATAATCAATAATGAAAAAAACCCTAGGCATCCAAAAACCTAACCCTAGGAGATGAAGTGCCAAAAGTCATGTGGACCTCGTTTGGGTAAGTTAGTACATCAACTTCCCAAGGTCGTAACTTTTGCATACGATCTCCATTTTAGGCGTGTGATAGCCTATTGGAAAGGTATAATTGAGTAGATTAATTTTGAGGGATCAATTATGCCTTCATAAATCATTGAGGAGATCGATACCGAAAAACATTCATTTAGGCCCTCAAATGGCCCCGGAAGTTAAAACTGCTAAAAATAGTAAATTGCCAAAATTGTCAAAAAACTGTTTTGAGCCAATTGGAAAAGGTGGGTGGCCACCAATATCCATCTGGATCAATCCTCCCTCCTTAGGAAGCAATGTTCTCCATTGCGTTGAGGTCCCTGATTAGATGAGGAACTTTCTGCTGAATTTGGCCCCAGGTGAGCCACTTTCCTTGGTGCAGGAGTTGCCCTGCTTTGAAGACTCGATAAAGCTAGAACCTTTGTTGTCGAGTGCCCTTGATCTGTTTGTCCACAATATGATCATTGGATGCATGTTGTATGCATTTGGGGTTGAGCTCTATTGGCTTCATTTGTTCTGCTACTTCTGAGGTGTCCAATAATGGTGGGAAATAAGGGCGAAGGAGATCCACATTGAACACTGGGTGCAGACCAAGGAAAGGAGGAATGTTGAGCTCAAAAGAATTATCCCCCATAGCCTTGGTGATAGTGTATGATCCATAACGGAGTGGGGGAAGCTTCCGATGGGGTCCTGTAAGGCATTCTTTCTGCAATTGCAACCAAACTTTGTCATCCAGCTAAAACTTATGCGGCACCCGATGTTGATCATGGCGTTGTTTGTACTTATCATTGGACTTCTGTAGGATATCCTGAACCTGTTGGTGGATGTTTTGGATCCACTCAATGAACCGGGTGGCTTTGTCAGCTTTAGTTGGATCAGGATATGAGTCAGTCGAGGTGACCGCAAGGGGAAGTGAAACATCTATGGGACCCAATGGTTGGAATCCAAACCCCACTTGAAAGGGGTTGTGGTTGGTTGAGCTATGTAAGGCTCGATTGTAGCTATGTTGGACATAGGGAAGGCTCTCATCCCATGTGAGAGGGTTCTTTTAATTATACATGCAAAGGATATGCACAATCATTCGATTTACAACCTCGGTTTGGCCATCTGTCTGGGGGTGGAAGGCTATGGATTTGGTGAGCTTAGTGTCCAGCAATGACCAGAGGCTCGACCAGAATGTGCTGAGAAATCGACTATCCCAATATGAGACAATGGTTTGTGGGATTCCAAAATGTACCCAAACTCGTTCAAAGAAGATCTTGGCAGTGGCCTCTGCTGTGATGGTCTTCTTGCAGGCAACCAGAATCGCCATCTTAGAAAAGCGATCAACAACCACAAAAACACAGTCATTTCCCCACTTGGTGGATGGGAGGCCTGACATGTAGCCCATTCAGATGGATTCACATGGCCTGTCAGGAGTAGGAATAGGGGTGTACAAGTCGTGTTTCTTAGTGGTCGGTTTGGCAATAGCACAGGCAGTGTAGGACCTGATATACTTTCCGACCTCCTGTCGAAGTTTCGGCCAGTAGAAATGTTTTTGCAGCATTGCCACTATCTTTTCAACACTGAAGTGCCCTGCCACCCGACTGTAGTGGGCTTCCCAGATCAGCTTCACTTGCTCACTTGATGGAACACAGATATGGCCTAGATGACACAACAACCCATCCTGAAGATGGAAATTATCGACAACTGCATTTGCACCCAACATTTGGTAGGTGGTGGCGAAGTCAGGGTCTGTCTCATAGAGTTGGGCCATCTAGATGTCTCATGGCTGCAAGAGTCTAGCACCGTGGTGAGTGTCACGATTGGCAGTCTGCTGAGGCAATCAGCGACGTGATTGGTGCTTCATGTTTTATACTTGATGTTGAGGTGGAATTGCTGCAAGTATGTGGACCACTTTTGATGGTCATCATCCTGCAATTGTCCCTGTGTTTGCATGAACTACAGTGGCTTATATCAATGTTGAGTGAGAACGGTGCCCACAGCATAGTCTGAAGCATCTGTCTCGATCTCAAAGTGATGTTGCAGGTCTGGTAGTGAAAGTATTGGGGCTGAGCACAAGCGCTGCTTCAAATCATCAAACGCTTGTTGTTGGGACTAGCCCCACACAAATTTTGCCTTACCACCACCCTTGTTTATTTGGCTTAGGGCCCATGCAATATGGGAGAAACCCAACACGAACCTGTGATAGAAATTAGTAAGTCCCAAGAAGCTCTAAATCTCAGTGAGTGTTGTTGGGGTTGGCTAGTCATGAATGACTTGGAACTTGGCTAGATCCACATGTATGCCATGTTTATCAATGATGTAGCCCAGGTAATGGAACCCTTCCATGCCGAAGGAGCATTTTTCCAGGTTGGCGTATATCTTTTTCTGTCACAGGGTGTGCAGAACCTGCTGAATATGTTGCAAGTGTTCAACCCAAGTCTTGTTGTAAATTAGAATGTCATCCAGAATACACCACTACAAAAGTATTGGTGAATGGTCACAGGATATCTTCCATCATCCTCATGAAAGTGGCTGGATAATTTTTCAAACCAATGGGCATGACCAACCATTCAAAAAGTCCTTCCTTTGACTTGAAGGCGGTCTTCCATACATCTGTTTGTTCTATTGGGACCTGGTGGTAGCCAAATTTCAAATCAATCTTACTGAAGTATTTGGCCCCTGTGAGTTGATCAAGGAGGTCATCGATTCGGGGAATCGAGTACCGATTTCTAACAGTAATTTTATTCAGAGCCCGGTAATCAATACAGAGTCGCCAGGTTCCATCTTTCTTTTGTACTAGCATGATTAGGCTCCCGCAAGGTGATGAGTTGGGGAGGATGTGGCCCTTGTGGAGCAGTTCTTGGATCTGTCGCTTGATCTCCTCATTCTCTAACAAAGAGCGACGATAGACTGGCCCATTGGGCAGCGGTGCATCATGGGTCAGATTGATGGGGTGCTTGACTTGGCAGTGCAGAGGTACCCCTGTAGGTGAGGAGAAGATATCTAAGTATTCTTCCATGACCTTATCTACTTTCTTCTGTTGTGTGGAGAGGTCGGCTCTAGAGACCTTAGATGTGGTTGCGATCTTTCACTTGTTCTNTCGTCTGGTTCACCGGGATGGAGCTTGGTGGTAGCAACAATGGCACTGGGTTCTGTGTCAATGATCTGTCTTCCCCTTTCTGGTTCTTTCTCGCAGTCAAAATCCGCATCTGATTTAGAGGCTTTCACTTCGGCCACCAGTGACTGCTTTGATTGGCAGTTAGCAGTGTTATGCCAATGGCTCTTATGGAAGTCACACAACTTCCCGGTATCTTTATTTGTCTTTCTGGTGTCCTTATTTGATTGTGGCTTGTACTAGTTGTCCTAATACTATCCACCTTTGCTCTATCCTTTGTTCGGTGGGTTGGGGCCGCCCTTTCCTTGATTTTGTTGTGAGGGGTTCCCAAGACCAAATTGCCACGTCTTTTGTTTGAGTTTCTGCTCGATTTTGACAGCATATTGATAGGCCGCGCCCAAGGATGAGATGTCCAGAAATTCCATTTCGGTCTGGATGTATCTATGCAAAGCACCACAATACTTGAGCACCATATGTCGCTCCAAATCTTTGATACCCAACTTGGTGTGCAAGGTATAGAAGATATTTGTGAAATCTGGCACTGCTTGGTCTCTTTCTTGCCGTAGTGTGGTCCATTTGGTATATAGGTTGTCATAACTTCCGATAGGGTAGTATTGTTCCTTAATAGCATCCCTAAAGGATTCTCAGGTGGTTGTGATTGAAAATAATGAGATTTCCTCTGTTTCCTTTTGCTCACAGAAAGTTTCCCACCAATCTTTGACATGGGGAACGGCTTTGAGGAGCGCAAAAGTAATCTTTTCTCTATTCGAAAATTTATGAATAAAAAAATACCCTTCTAGTAGATTCAACCACTTGTCTACAACATCTACGTCTATATGACCTTCAAATATAGGAACATCAAAGTTTATTTGTACCTTGAAGGGGGTGGCGCCTCCGTTCGAAGAAGATGTGTCGCATGTTGGTAGTTATCGAAGGATTTGCGCGAAACTATACATCATCTCGTTCCTTTGTTGCATGAGGGATTCCTCAATCAATAGTTTGAAAGGATCTTATGTCCCATCATATTTCTTTTCTCTTACCATGGGAGGTCGCTTGGGCATGTGAGATCTTCTGTCATCAAGAGAAACAAGCTCGAGACCCAACTCTTTGTACTCCGATCTCGTTGGGGACATGCATTAAGACAATAAGGAGCAGACCGCTCTGATACCACTTATCCATATTTTATGAGAAGAACAAAATGAATATAGATTATTAACAGTGATTAACACAAAATAATAGAGATACAGTAAAACTGGTTTTCTATTCAATAACGAAATAAGCTGAAATTGTAAAATGTAGCGGAAACAAGCTTGTTGGAATGGTGGCGGCTTATCTCTGAGAAGGGATGTGACGGCAGCACGCATTCGAAAGAAGAAGGTTACAATGAGGCTCTGAAAGTATTTTTACAATAATCAAGAATGCCAAAAACCCTAGGCATCCAAAAACCTAACCCTAGGAGATGAAGTGTCAAAAGTCATGTGGGCCCCGTTTGGGTAAGTTAGTACATCAACTTCCCAGGGTCATAACTTTTGCATACGATCTCCATTTTAGGCGTGTGATAGCCCGTTGGAAAGGTACCATTGAGGATATTAATTTTGGGGGCTCAATAGTGACTTTTTCTATCATCAAGGACCTCAATACTGAGAAACCTTCATTTAGGCCCTCAAAATGGCCCCGAAAGTTAAAACTGCTAAAAATAAATTGTCATAAAATTGTTTTGAGCCAGTTGGAAAAGGTGGGTGGCCACCGATATCCATATGGATCAACTACGCCACAAAGAAGATCATTCACTCTCAGGTATGCAAATTTATTTTATGGTCATTGTTTTTATTATACTAACTTTGGACATCAGGTTGTAGATTGTAGGGATTATAAAAGAAATGTTCAAGCAAGAAGTGCCTATGTGGCCATACGTAACATTGAGTGTTACAAATTTCATAATTATGGACACATAGCTAGTGATTGTAGAAGCATGATCGATACTTCCATTAAAGAGAATATTGATATCAGATATAAGAAAGTATGGATAAGAAAACAAGAAGAACAGGTGAACAAAGACCGGGTACCAGAGATCGCAAGATTGGCAATAAAACGAGATGAAACAAATTCTACAGAGAAAAAGAAAGATGTCAGATTGATCCATATGGATATCAGTTGCCACCCACCTTTTCCAACTGGCTCAAAACAATTTTCTAAAAACTGCTAAAAATAGTAAATTGCCTAAATGAAGTTTTTTTGGTATTGAGGGCCTAAATGAAGTTTTTTTGGTATTGAGCTCCTACATGATAGACGAAGGCATGATTGAGCCCCCAAAATGAATCTCCTCGATGATTCCTTTCCAACGGGCTATCACACAACTAAAACGAAGATCGTATCCAAAAGTTATGACCCTGGGAAGTTGATGTACTAACTTACCCAAATGGGGCCCACATGACTTTTGGCACTTCATCTCCTAGGGTTAGGTTTTTGGATGTCTAGGGTTTTGGGCATTCTTTCTTATTGTAAAAATTCCTTTAGAGCCTCATTGTAACCTTCTTCTTGTGAATGAGGGCTGCCGCCACCATTCCAACAAGCTTGTTTCCGTTGCATTTTACAGTTTTAGCTTATTTCGTTATTGAATAGAAAACCAGTTTTACTGTATCTCTTTTATTTTGTGTTAAGAACCTATTAATAATCTGTATTCATTTCATTCTTCTCATAAAATTTGGATCAGTGGTATCAGAGCGGTATGTTCCTTGTCATCTTAATGCATGTCCCCAACAAGGTCGGAGTATAAAGAGTTGGGTCTCAAGCTTGTTTCTCTTGAGGATAGAAGCTCTCGCACGCCCAAGCGACCTCCCATGGTAGGAGAAAATAAAGATGATGGGCTAGGATATCCTTTCAAACTGTTAATTGAGGAATCCCTCGCGCAACAGAGGGACGAGATGATGGATAGTTTCGCGCAAATCCTCCAACAACTACCAACAGGCGACGCATCTTCTTCAAACGGAGGCATCGCCCCCTTCAAGGTACAAATAAAATTTGATATTTCTATATTTGAAGGTTAGATAGATGCAGATGTTGTAGACAACTGGTTAAATCTACTAGAAGGGTATTTTTCTGTTCATAAATTTTCAAATAGAGAAAAGATTACTTTTGCGTTCCTCAAAGTCATTCCCCGTGTCAAATATTGGTGGGAAACTTTCTCTGAGCAAAAGGAAACAGAGGAAACCTCATTATTTTCAGTCATGGCCACGTGGGAATCCTTCAGGGATGCTATTAAGCAACAATACTACCCTGTCGAAAGTTATGACGACCTGTATACCAAATGGACCACACTGCGGCAAGAAAGAGACCAAGCAGTGCCAAATTTCACAAATATCTTCCACACCTTATGCACCAAGTTGGGTATCAAAGATTCAGAGTGATATCTAGTGCTCAAGTATTGTGGTTCTCTGCATAGATACATCCAAACTGAAAAGGAATTTCTGGACATCTCATCCTTGGGAGCGGCCTACTAATATGTCGTCAAAATCAAGCAGAAGCTCAAACAAAAGACACGGCAATTTGGGTCTGGGAACCCCGCACAACAAAATCCAGGAAAGGGAGGCCCCAACCCACATAACAAAGGACAGAGCAAAGATGGACAGTATCAAGACAACCAGTACAAGCTGCAAGCAAAGAAGGACATCGGAAAGACAAATAAAGATACCGGGAAGTGTTGCGACTTCCATAAGATCCCTTGGCATAACACTGTTGACTACCTCTCAAAGCAGTTGCTGGTGGCTGAAATGAAATCCTCTGAATCGGATGCAGATTCTGACTCCGAGATAGAACCAGAAAGGGGAAGAAGGATCATTGATGTGGAACCCAATGCCACCATTGCTACCACTAAGCTCCATCATGGTGAACCAAACGATCCAGAAGAAGGAGAGTACCTCTTCCATTCACAGATGTGGGTAAAAGGCACCTCCCTGCACTTCATCACTGATAGTGGTAGCCAAAAGAACCTCATCTCAGTAGAGGTTTTCAAGCGGCTGGCCCTGCCAACAATGTCGCACCGAAAACCCTACACCATTGGATGGCTCTGCCAAGGAAGCAATCTCCGTGTCAGCCAAAAGTGTCAGTTGTCGTACAGCATCAAGCCCTTCAAAGATGAGGTATTGTGTGATGTTGCTCCTCTCGAAGTTTGTGATGTTCTTTTGGGCCAACCTTATTTATGGAAACATCATGTTGTATATGAGTCTAGGCCTTGTAGTGTTATTATTACTTTGAACAGGAAATTGTACAGGATACCCAATGCAGTCCCACCTAGTGTTATTTCCTTGATCTCTGCTAAGCAATGTTGGAAGGTCATCTCTCAGACAGGGAAGTTTGTCTTCTTCATGATTCGCTCTCAGAATAAATGAAAGATCGCAGCCACATCCAGGGTCTCTGCGGCTGACCTCTCCACATAGCAGAAGCAAGTAGATAAGGTCGTGGAAGAATACTCAGATATCTTCTCCTCACCTACAAGGGTACCTCTGCACTACCAGGTCAAGCACACCATCGATCTGACCCCCGACGCACCACTACCCAATGGGCCAGTCTATCATCTCTCTTTGTTAGAGAATGAGGAGATCAAGCGACAGATCCAAGAGCTGCTCCACAAGGGGCACATCCACCCCATCTCATCACCTTGTGGGAGCCCAATCCTGCTGGTACAGAAGAAAGATGGAACCTGGCAACTCTGTATTGATTACCGGGCTCTGAATAAAATCACTGTCAGAAACCGGTACCCGATTCCCTGAATCGATGAACTCCTTGATCAACTCACGGGGACCAAATACTTCAGTAAGATTGATCTGAAGTCTGGCTACCACCAGGTCCCAATAGAACAGACAGATGTATGGAAGGTCGCCTTCAAGTCAAAGGAAGGACTTTTTGAATGGTTGGTCATGCCCTTTGGTTTGACAAATGCTCTAGCCACTTTCATGAGGATGATGGACGATATCCTNTATACGCCAACCTAGAAAAATTATCCTTCGGCATGGACAGGGTCCATTACTTGGGATAAATCATTGATCAGCATGGAGTACATGTGGATCCAGCCAAGATCCAAGTCATCCGTGACTGGACAGCCCCAACAGCACTCACTGAGCTTCGGAGCTTCTTGGGGCTTGCTAATTTTTACCGCAGGTTCGTGTTGGGTTTCTCCCATATTGCATTGGCCCTCAGCCAAATAAACAGAGGTGGTGGTAAGGTGAAATTTGCATGGGGTTGGTCCCAACAACAAGAGTTTGATGATTTCAAGCAGCGCTTGTGCTCAGCCCCAGTACTTTCACTACCAGACCTGCAACATCCCTTTGAGATTGAGATAGATGCTTTAGACTATGTTGTGGGCACCGTTCTCACTCAACATTGATATAAGCCACTGCAGTTCATGCAGACACAGGGACAATTGTAGGATGACGGCCATCAAAAGTGGTCCACATACTTGCAGCAATTCCACCTCAACATCAAGTTTGGAAAATATTTGAAATAAAGGAAGGGAAAGTAAATAAGGAACATGTTCAAGATATTGTACTTTCAAGCATTGTAGTGAAATATGAATCCATAAACAAAAAGAAAGAAGTCATAGCTCAGAGAGATAATGAATGTACCCATGAAGATGATGATGAATCTACCAATGAAGATGATTATGAATACACATCAGAGCAGGAATTGTTCTGAGCCATCCAGCTTAGAGAATCCCAAGTAATATGAATATTAGATAGGGGGAGTCTCTACGATGGTTGTGATAGACCAAAGAACCATCCTTAGAGCAACTTGCAGAGTTTGAGAAGACAGATTCAGAGCAATCAGTTAGCAGAAGTACATTTTGATAATATAAAGATAAACGAGTTAGCATTATGGACAGTTGCGCAAGTAGATTCTTAGATAGTATGGACAGAGATGGATTCGTAAGAACACTTAGAAGGTTTGGATAGATATATGATAGTGGATGACAGCATGGATTCATAGAGTGGTTCAGAGAGTGGTTCAGAGACAAAGGAACATTATCGTAATGGATGACAATTACATAGGAAATGGCTCAAACAATGTTAATGGATTACAAATTGACAGATATTTTTTAGAAACAGGCAATGCATACAATAGTTCACATTCAAAACAGAGTAATGCTCAGAAACAACACTGACAAAACTCCCTACGAGCTATGGAAAGGAAGACCAACAAATGTGAAGCACTTCAGAGTTTTTGGAAGCAAATGC
>JZKD02S0097909.1:630667-644519 GCA_000966675.3 Picea glauca | reverse complement strand
GTGTTGTATATGCATGTGCATTTTCCTTCATGTCCAAATACCTTTATCAATCTTGTGGTCCAAAACCCATGACTAGGGTTGACATCAATGACAACAATCAATCTTCCAACAAATAGTGCTCAATCATTTATGTGTGTGTTTTTGTTATTCATAAAAGAACCAAATGTTTTTTTACATCTGCAAAGGTTTAAAAGCTAAGAGGTCAGCTACATACCTCTACAAGTAGTTAGAGGAATAATATCCAACAAGCATGACTATACCTTAGGGAGAGAGAATCATCTTGAACCAATTGTAGTAGTAGAAAACTACTTAAAGGATGTGTATTAAAAGGCCCAAAAAAATCGAGAATAAAATTAAACCCAAGGTAAGAGGCCTAAAAAAGTCGAGAATAAAACTAAACCCAAGGTAAGGTTCCAATTTTATGATAACCAAAATTGTTTATACTTGGGATATGCACATATGGAAAAATTAAGCACCATGTAGCAAGCTAGACTCCACCTAGAGGTTAAGTAGTTCAAATTTCATTAGGGAAGTAAGGGGGCATGCCATTACTAAGAAAATATAGAAAAGAATGAGAGTAGTTGTATATGATAACCATATTCATCCCTAAGTTTTATTTGTCATCATTACGTCCATGTGTGTATAAGGAGTAATACTAATTGCACATCTTGGACAGATACATATCAATAGTATCCATGTGCCCAATAATTGTGATAAGACAAATTCAATTGAATATTACTTGGACGAAAATTGAAACCATGAGCTAAATTGTTCAAAATTAAACTCTAGAAGAAAAGTCTACCAAGAGTATCAATTGTTAATAGAGTTTTGCAACTATTGGAATATAATTTACTGTAAGTTCAACTTCATCCAACTTGGGTCATGTAGAACTATCTTGTAGAAGTTTACAAAAGATAAGACCCATAAGTTCAACTTCACCCAACTTGGGTCATGTAGAACTATCTTGTCGAAGTTTACAAAAGATAAGACCCATAGATAAAGAGTGAGCATAAAGTGAAACCAAGAAGATTGGTGTACAAGATGAATAAGTTGCACAAAACAAAGGGGAACATATGAGTTCAAATCAAGAGCCAAGAGATAGAGTAAGAAACTTGAGCCAAAGCCTAGAGATAGAGTGAGAAGCCAAAGCCTAGAGCTAGAGTGAGAAGCCAAAGCTAGAGTCAAAGTTAAAGTCAACATCAAGAGCTAAGAGCTAGAACTCGAGTTTTGAATTTACTTAATTCTTAGAGACCAAAAACCTTCGAAATGGGATGGTTTGAACTGTGAAATGGATCCTCTTTCGCCCATCATTGGAAAAATTCCACATGGTCTACATGGACTATTTGGTTGGAGATGAAACAAAATCACCTGCCAAATCATAAAGAGAGATACATGTCACCTCTACGAGGAAAAATAGGGATTTTTATGCCATTGACATGCAAAATATCAACATTTTGGAACTCTAAGGGTCGCTAGAAAAAAATTAAACCATTATCTGTAATAGAATCATTTCCAATTATTGAGGATATCTAAGTTTCCATAGTGAACAATAAAACCTTAGTATGAAATGGTTGGATCTAAACCATCCCTTAACTATGTTTATAAATATTATCTAGACATAGCAGACCAAATATTGTCGCAAACAAAAGGTATTATCTTAAAAGAGATTCTAAATCAAGAAAGAATTGGGGGTTGTATGAATGGATATTTGGAGGTTCCTTGTCTAACAACCCTTGTTTTCATATTAACAAAGAGAGTGAACACCAAGGGAGAGGGTTCCTGTAGCGAGTAGAAAACTTCAATTCCAAGAACAAAATAGTGTTGTGCCAAAATAGATATGTGGGACAGGTTTCCTTATAGAGTTCAAGTACATAATTGTAGAATTCATGTATATTATTGTGCAATAACATTCATGGGAATTTTTCTAAGCAAAATGGGTTTTTCCATTTCAAATTTTCGGTATGCACTTTTTTATGCGGATTTTTTCATATCATTATTATATAACCTTATTTGTAGTGGGATTTTATGTACAAACCTTGTGTTGGTCGTAGATTATTCCATTATGCAATTGAATGAAACCATATTCTTAAAAAATCCAAGAAATACACATGGATGTGTCCGGATAGTAAATGTAAACATCTGTTTTTTTGCATAGAGGAATTATTTCTTTATATTGAAACTTTGTTAGTTTCTACATTCTAAAGTAGATTTTTCTCTCTGCTAATCCCTTCGAGAGTGGACTTGTGGTAGCAGAGTTGCATATTTTTTTCCTTTGCAATATCAAGGTATTTGTCTCATATTGTGATACCAAAAAACATTAGTTCTAGGAAAAATAAAAGAATAAATAAAATTGTAGATCAATAGTATCAAAGGAGTTATTTTATGTTTGTGGGAGTTGCAATTTTGTGGCCATGGGAAAATATTTGAGAGAGGAAATTCTCCAAGGGTTGCATTATATTAGCCAAGATGTTAAAAAAAATGTAGAAATGAAAAAAGAAAATGCACCAACAATTTGAAGAGGAAAAATAAGTGTTACAGAAGAAATTAGCTATCCAATTCAAATTCCTTCTTAGAGTCATTGAGAAGTTGAAGGAAAGTGGAGCCCAGTTCATGGAAAGTGCAATATCCATGGAAAGTAGAATGGACGATATGGATAAAAATAATGTTCAATCCGTGTTAAAAAATTCAACTAGAATTGGTCACCAAGGAAAATGTAATAGCCTATATTCAAGAAGAAATAGAAGATGGGAAGAGAATGGAAGTTGTTGTTTCTTCACAATATCTAGATACCATGTCAAAAGTGAAGAATGATAAGCGCTTCTTCAAATGCCCATTTATATTTTACTATGAAAGACTAAGAAGTAGAAAGACTAAGAACGTATGTATAAACATATAACTAAGATCTAACCTATCTAAACTCCTATGGAAAGCATCAAGCAAATGAAAGTAGATCTAAACAAATAAGAGAAAGGGTACAATAATTTTTGTGGTAAGACCCTAAGGTAGAGAAATATCCACGGAAGAAATACCTTATATTCTTCGTATAAGTATCACAAATGCAATTTCTAGAGCACACACATGTATGTAGTTCAAATAGGATCCATACAACTCTCAGTCATATGGATGATACAGCCTAAGTACCCATAGGGTCAAGGCTAACAATAAAGACCATTTAAGTCACCATCCACCTTCCTAAATATTTAAGACCAAGGAGGCATGAATTTATAGTAACTAGGAGAAACCTAGATCATTTATCATAAGGTACAATTAAGGGTGGAGATCAACCAATCCATATAGGTTGATGATGAGGTAAGAAATAAACTCATCAAGAGATAAGGGAGAAGTAGTGGATAAGAATGACCTAGGAGTGTAGGTCACCATTACCTAAGAGATAGGTTTCCATCAAATAACTCCCAAAACTATCTCCACATGCGCTAATGTTACAAAAGTCTAGTGAGGCCTAATTACATGTATAAGTGCCCCACAAATGATGTTATAAGTATCATCATTATGACACTAAATACAAGACTACATCAAGCCACTAGACAAAATTAAAACACATCCTAACATTCCCACTTAATGTTGACTAAAGGAATAAGAACCTAGGCAGAGAACACACTAATTTACATAAAAATAATAAGTCGGTAGTGTCAAATATTTGAGATCTCGCAAGTCTAATGATGCCTCATTGTGTGTGCAAACACCTTAGAATTATGTTCTCACCACCATCATAATCATAGGCTATACAACGAATAAATGTGGCAAATAATGTGATATATTTGAGATCTCATAAGTCTAATGATGCCTCATTATGTGTACAAATTCCTCAAAATGATGTTCTCACAACCATCATAATGATAAGTTGTACAATGGTAAATGTGGCCACTAGACAATCATTACACCATGGGATGTGATGAACGCTTTTGGAAGAAGATGGCATTAGATTACATTCCCCTTTAATGACAACTTCAAACATCTTGGATAAGTGGAAAAGATAGCTAGACTTTGATGGAATCAAGGTTGAGTTGTTGAGTAGAACAATGTAGGAAATCATCCATAAGATGAAATCAAATCCTCAATAAGTTACAAGGAGAAGACACCTTCTACTATCGAGAATCATATAGAATGAATAGTAATGACAACATCAATATGCACATGATGAAGTGCTAAGAAACTCAAGATAGAGTAATAATTTGTTGAACCAATATGTCTCCAAACTCTCCACACACACCACTTCGGAATATGTGAAGAAAATGGAGAGTTATCTATAAAAATATCCTTGAAGAGAAAAAGCATGAATCATCATGGAAAGTACATAATGTGTCAAAGAAAAATGTTCCAAACAAGACATGAAAGATAATAGAAGATGAAGTTGAATGTGATCCAACGTGTTGAAGGTGTTGATGATCAACTAAAGTGCTTCAATCAAGAACTTGAACATGATCTCACAATGATCATCAAGTTCAACAAGTGCTCAAATATGTACCACATGTAATGTAATATGGTATCCCCATCACAAACGCATCATGCCAAGCAAAGAAATATATTTCTATAATTAAAAAATTATCTCAAGTATAGTGTTATCATAGTCAAACAAAGGAGAAATAAGGCCATTTTCATTCTTAATAATCAGATGGCCAAACCACCATTTTTGCTCTTAACAACACTTTTAGAGACTATTTTCCCAATAAAACCACTCATTTGTTCACATTGCACCTGCCACACAATCAATTATGTTGCATCTATAAACCTTTTTATTTCACCATTAACCAATTCAAAAGTCTTTTTAATGACAAAAAATCAAAGCTAATATAAGACTACAAAGTTACTCAAACCTAAATACAAAAAATGGAATCTATGTGAAAAATTAGGCAACTTAAAAAAAATTGCACCTCTCTATCTCATTATATAAACTTAAGCATTCACAATACAATATTTAGGTTTTTTGTAGCTTCAATTAACTCTGATCCATTAACTTGCATTGGATTACAACCCTATTACCATAATCAATATTAGATTACAATGGGCCAAAATTGGCTAAAAAAAGCACAAAAAAAAACAATTTGTTTCTTCAAACCCCCACTAAAACCCTAAACTTGGGAGGAAACTAGCCCCACATGCCCCCTCACACTATCATTGAAATGTGGCTAAGTTTACCTGCAAATAATAGACCACATATGCAACATTATCCCACTTGAAGAATACTTTGCAAATGTGGGGCCACTGGAAGGCATTAATATAATCAGCTACTAAGGGAAGTTATGCCCATTACTTCTATACACCAAGAGAACTTCCCAATACTAACATACTTCATCAATGAGTTTGCAACATTCTTCAAGGTATCAACCTTCTCCAACAACACTTTGTTTTCTTCAACCGTGTCTCTAACAAAATGGTATTGCACATCAATATGCTTTGTCTTAACATGATAAACAAGTTTCTTTACCAGAAAAATTGCACTTGAGTTGTCAAAATATATCCTTATTGCTTTCTAAATAAAACCAATACCTAAATGAAATATTTACAAACATGAAACTTCCTTACTTCATGAGTAGATGCCATGTACTCAACTTTTGTAATTAACAATGCAACTATGCTCTGCCTCTTGCTCATCAAATTAATTACTCCACTAAATAGGTTTAAAAAAAAACACTTATAGATCTTATGACGTGAATATCTCCATCGCATTTTGTGTCAACAAAACCATATACCTATCTCTCTATGCAATCGAAATATTCCTTGGTAGTAGATTTCATAATTTGAAGTGACACACAAATATTTGAAGACCCACTTTACAGTTGTCTAATGTTCCTACCTTGCTTTTGACATATACCTACTCAAAATTCCCATTGCATGGATAGTGTATAGTCTAGTACAGACTATATAGCTACATCAAACTTCCAACTACACTTGCATAGGGAATAGGGGACACATCCTCAACATATTTTTGTGTCTTGGGACATTAATATATAGTAACTTTACACCTACGATATTAGGGACCTTGACCCATTTACATTCCTACATATTAAACCTTTGTAATATTGTCTCAACATATTTCCTTTGGTTGAACCAGAGTTTCATGTTTTTCCAATCTCTTTTATTTTCCATGCCAAAAATACAATTTGTAACACCAATAGTTTTCATATCAAACTCATAAGTGTTGACAAAGGATATACTCCTATGGCTTGGGTTATAGCCACAACATAGTCATTGACCATAATAGAACAATCTTTAACGAACTACAAAAGTTAAATAGAAGTAACTAACTAACTACCTATGAGAGGAAGGATCACCTACCTGATTTTTGTAGTTTGATGTAGATCCCCTTTGCAAGTCCACACTCTAAATCTCTCGCTCCAAGACTTTCTATATCAATGTGCACTTACAAAATAAATAGGTTGCACAAAAGGTAGTTATCATAACTAACTAATAAATTCAAACATCAAGCACGATTAGCATTTTATTTTCCATATTACTGAATGCATATAAAGTTAGCAAAAATAAACCATTAACAATAGATAGGGATGAGAAAGAGAGGTATATTGTTGATATGAACAACAAGTTACATGTTCAGACCTAGAGTTGATGTCGCCACTGCTCCAGAACCAGCTTCTAAATTCCTCCACCCAAGCCTCTATAAGACTAACTCAATCCTCCTAGATTTCCTCGCTCAAAACAAGTACAAAAGAGAGGAGTCTCTCAATTACAAGATAGAATGGAAAGGATGGTTGGAAATAGGGGTTTCCATATATGAAGAGGGATCTCAAAGACTTGGTAATAAGGGCTTGCAGAGTTGGAAATTGGCTAGCATAATGGTGATATATGGGATGATTATCTCTCATCTTCCCCTTGGATCCTTTTTATACTCCAAATAACTGGCTAGAGTAGTTATCCATGAGCAATAGGGGGTCAAGAACTGGAGAAACCTATAAACCTCACATGAAATTCACTAAATTTATATTTGTTTTTAGCCAAATAAATGCATATGTAGGCTAATAAAGAGAAATTAACATATGTACGTGTGTTGCATAACTGTTATGGCACATATGTCTTGAAAAATGGGGTTTTCAAATAATTTCTTAGGAGGAATAAGGGAGGATTGAGTCTATAAGTAGGGAAAGGGTATTTAAATTAGTCTAATAGGGTATCAATGCATATGAGGTGACAAATGATACTATAACAAATTCCCCCTAATGGGTGAGGTCGGAAGATAAATTGATGGTTGAAATACATTATATAAGCCAGGAGGAAAGTGTGCATAGATCCCAAGAAAAGTGCACCGAACACCAGACCAAGACAAAATCGGTAGAAACAAGCAAGTGAAATACTACTCTCTTCCCTAGGTGAGCATACCCATGCTCAAGAGTGAAAAAAACATGGCCACCAAATCAAGCACACTACGAATCCATGAAGTATATATATAAGCAGTGATCATTGCCATGAAAATGAGTACACAGTGGATCCATGTCAAACAATATCATAGCCATGAAGAGATACACAGTGGATCTATGTCTCAAAATCAAAGGAGGATAGCTAGAAGTAGGTGATGTACAAATTGATCCTCCACAAGTACCAATGTCATAGAAAGGAAATGGTATTGTCCAATACAACTCGGGCAATAGTGTAAAATAGGTGATGATACTACAAACCCGAGGTATTCAAATCAAACCGTCGATGGTATGAGTCTACACCATGTGAATAAATGTGTTGAAGTCAAACATAGTGAGACACTGTTTGATTACCGATCATTGATGTATAGTTAACAAACACGAGATAATCCACCGATAATAATAATGAGCATCAAGGTACCTAGTACATTCTAGTAAGTGTGAATGAATGAATTAACGTTGAACACTTTTAGAATCTATCGATTAGGGGACATTGATGTATTCCCATTGTCAATAGCGAGGGAACCTACCACTAATAACTTCAAGCCCCAAGGTACTAAAAAGTCTCTATATCCCAATCCCAAAGAAAATGATTTGAATTCAATGGGAAGAGATCTGCTAGAAGGATGCCATTAAGTCATCCCCCATCATTCAACACAAGGAACAACAAAAGGAAAAATGATTTGAAGAACTCGGACGAAAGATTGAATGGACACATAACCAGTTACATCTCTCACATGCACTAGATGAAATAACGTATGGAAGAGACTCTCTGATAAACAACCAATAATGAAAACCACTGATAGAAGCAAGGAATTCCACTAATGAGGAAAATGGAACCCAATTTACAACACAAATCCAAAAGTGTTGCAATACCCTTATTTCCCCCAGCTTGTAATTAATCATGTTTAAGGATTACCATGCCATGGTATGCAAACAATGTAAATGTATTGTTGTTTAATTGTAATTTCCAACAACTAATTGTGGGGTGAAGCCTCAAAGTACTAGCCATGATACCACTAGAGGAAATATTGAGGAAACATAGATATGGGATGTTCATCATGCCAAGATGACCCAATATTCCTCTCTAAAACACTTAATCTGGAAATAATAATGTATTTCTCTGATTCCAAGACAAAGTAGTTAATGAGAAGAGGACGTAGTTGAACAACCAACCACCCAAATGAACGAGAGCATGGGAGGTTTGGCTAAGATAGCAGAAAAATATCATCCTAAGGTACCATAAAGTACCATTTCCCGCAGCCCAGATTGACTCCACAGGTTCCTTCTTAAAAAAGGAAGAAGGACAGATCGAGAACCTTCTCTCACGAGATTACATGAAGGATACGCATAGGGGACAGAGGTAGAGCTGGGTGAGTCTAGAGAGTCACGGGGGGGGGAGAAACAGGTTGCAGGATTTCTCTAAGAACCTAAGAACCCACCTTGAGTGAGGAGGCCGAGAACTTGAATTTTTTTTTCGTGTGCTTCACCTCACTGGAATTGGTGTTGACTACATCCATTGAATAGGGTCATGGTAAACCCTTTGAGTTAACATGATTATACCATCATCCTGATTATGAGCCTAACCCCAAGAGAGAACAAGAGATTCGAACCTGTGACCTCCTTTATTAGGGATAGCTTCATGTCTAGCTCAGAACCACTTGAGATAACCCTTGGGGCTTGGCCATGAGCTTGATGCGGGAGAAGCATATGTTAAACCTCAAATGGCTTGAGCTATTAGAGGTAAGCACAAAGAAATCCATGGTGGTATCATGGCTTGGCATGGGGGTGACTGGACTGAAGAGAATTATTTCTTTTGAGCCTATTGTTGGGTGGAAAGGTGAACACACACAGTCAGTTGGTTGGCTACATCTTGTAATATATAAGTATTCCTTATTCCATTTGTATTGAGTAGGGAAATTAGATGGATGCATGTGAATGTGTTATATTTGTGCATGCCTAAAATCGATGAAATTAATGTTGGTTCCTTGGTAATTCCTTGCATCTAACTCATTGCGTTTAATGTGAGTCCTCATGTTTGAGTAATTTAGGAACTGTATATTTGAGCTCCCTATGTGTGCAGCAGATTCATGTGTTATATTTGTGCATGCCTAAAATCGATGAAATTAATGTTGGTTCCTTGGTAATTCCTTGCATCTAACTCATTGTGTTTAATGTGAGTCCTCATGTTTGAGTAATTTAGGAACTGTATATTTGAGCTCCCTATGTGTGCAGCAGATTCTCTACAATGGCGTGATTTCTATGAAGAGAATACAAGTACATAAATTAAGAGATGGATAATAATATTTAAAATAAATGGAATGTTTTAAGATCGATAAAACTTGTGTTGTTTTCCCTCTCCTTAACATGAATGGTTATGGGGAATAGAATATTCATACGAGCACCAAGTAATAGGCTTCGTGCTTGTTGTAAACGGAATAGAAAACTTAATCCCTGCATAATCCTCTTGCGTTGTGGGATGTAAATCTTCAACCGAAAAAGGGTAAGAATACCTTAGAAGTTTCATGAGTAATGTGAAAGCCAAGAAGGCCTGGTAAAAACCTTGGAAAATACTTAGAAGTTTCCCTTAAATGGATAAGTCCAATTTTTGGGTTGTTAACATGAAAAAATCATGTGTATGATTCAGAATACAACACAGTCATTGATTTGTCTTAGAGGGTAGATCTTAACCTTCCTTGGAGAAGGCTATGATTCCTAGAGAAGAGGTACCTCGATTCAATAGAAGCCCTTAGATCCTCCAACAAGATGTCTAAACAAATTATGGACCATAGAAGAGAAACATAAGTAAACCAAAGGGTGAGGTCATAAGAGACTCTGATGGGAGTGACTCTAAGTTAAATTGAGCCATTAATCTCTCGAAGTGTGCACCATAAATAATTGTGACCATTGATGTGTGTTTGTGTGTGTGAGGAATAGGGTTCCATCCCTTGGATCCATGCCTTATAATATAAGCATGAAGAGAGAGACGACGATTCCCTAATGATGTGGAGTGCCAGCAGGGAAACCTGCATGTCCATAGGAGTGACAGACATCACTATTAGGATGGTTGACGAAGCAGGAGTGGTCCTGGAAGGCTGTAAATTCTTATGGCATAGGCGATGATCTAGACTTTCAAATATACAGACATTATATCTCAATTGTTGATCATGGAGGAACCATCGGAGTTAGTGGTCAGAGTGGCCTTTGTTATGGCACTCCAATGAGAAAGGCCTAAGGGAAAATCTAGATCATTAATCAGATTAAAGGGGAGATCAATTATTGATCGTAGATCTCTGTAGGGTCTCGTCTAAGTGAGGTTAAGAGGGAAGGTGACATCTTCCTGACGTCATGTTGACGAGGAATGTCTGCATACCCGAGGGTAATATGTGGCAGACTGTATTTGGTCGAAGGAATTGGGAGTGGGTCCCTATCGAGCTTAGACCTTTGAATGGGTGCTTTAATTATCAATCATTGAATCTGTGGGTGGAGAGATCTCCACTTTTGATCAGATATTAGGTTTTCAGAATGCTTATGCATGGGGTTGATGAGGGACTCCAATAGCAGAGCTTTGAGAATGAACCCAATCCATTAGATCTGTTAGATTGTCTGTAGGAAAGGATCTAAATCGTCAGATCCATAGTAGTGCTTTTTGTCAGAGTTTGATACTCATAGTAACCTTGGACGTCGAGGTGTAGGTACTCTGAAGGTAAGACTATAAGGGGCGATTTTTACCATAGATTAGGTAGAGTATAAGGAGAGACCTCAGTCGTTAGATCTATGATCCATCCTGAAGGGGAATAAAGAAGTACGATGAAATCATGATGACGTATAATACCAACATGGCAGCTTACGTGTCCATTAGGATGGTGTGTGGTGATAGTCGATTGGTCGATGGGTCGAGCATGAACCCTATTGGGTGAGAAGGGCCTTAAAAATCCGCTTTGAGCCTTATCCATTAGATCTAAGAGTTGATATATCTCGATTGTTCATCTAAGAGGTGTGGGTCAGAGTGAGTTGCAAACCTAGAGGAAATGGACTCCAAGGAAAGGAGCTTTGAGAGAGAACCGGAGTCGTTGATTTATACATAGAGTAATCTTGTCCATTATATCCCAAGGGAATAAATTCTTATGGGAGGATCCCCGAGAGAAATTGAGGGTTGTCGATTAGGGAATCAACAAGATTAAATCTCAGTCACGGATATCTATAAGCCCGGTTAAGTAAGGAAGGAGGAGGAATGATGTCAGATGTCGTACCTAACCTAATAAGAAATGGACACATGCCAACATTAGGATGGATGAGTCCTATACTCTGTGATGACGTGTATAACAATGTCAATCCATGTGTTGATATGTGAGTGTATCCATGTGTCAGGTGGAGGTTGTGCCATGTGTCAAGTTGAATTGGATTTTTGAGGCAGAACTTTGCATTATGGTATATGTATCACGTGTCACGTCGTGAGGTAGACATTGGCAGGGCCACATGTCATGACAAGTTATAGTTAAGGCATCATACGGGAGGACATGTGTCGAAGGTTGATTGGTTGAGGGGATGAGAGTAGGCCTGGTTGGTTAAAAAGGGCCCTTACGTCAACACCTTAAATCTCGGTCGTTGATCAGGGGGGAGAAATAATGATCTCCACTATCCATTGAAGTGATCCTGTCGGAGGGGTTTGAATTAACAGAATGAGTACATTCTGATGGGCGGACTCCAATGATCGATCTGGACCATTGATCGGTGAGTGACAGCAATGTAAGGATGATCATCGATCTGTCATGGAGTTCCACATGATCACGCAAATGAAAAGGACAAGTACCAACACCTGGTTAGGTAAGCCCTAGTATCCTATGACGACATGTAAAACCACAATAGTCCACAGATCAAGTAGTGGGTGGATACATATGCCATATGGGTATCATGCACGTATGAAAGGTCCCAATAAAGAGAGGGTTAAATTGTCATATCTCTGAGCCCTTCGAAGGTTCGTCAATCCAGATGAAACAATTTCAAGCTGTGTAAGCAGAGAAAAACCCTGAAGCCTGAAGTTCTAGAGTGGATCTCCACCGTAGGTTCTAGCGTGAGGAGAATATTTGTCAACAATTTGATTAAGTCCATAAAGTTTAATGAGGATGATGGAAGAGTAGGGTTAACCTACAACTGTCGGTCAACTCATCTTATGACCAAATTTGGTCGGTAGCAGTCTAGGTGAATAAGAGTGTTGAAGTTAAAAACCTCCGGAGCGTCAGAGTTTCGAAGCTCCAATTAGCGCCCACTTTTGGTTAGCCCTAGGTTCTAGCCCATGGTCACATGTATAACTTTTTCAAGTAAAGAGGGATATCGTGCTACATACTAAAAATCAAATTTCAGAGACTTTAACAGGTTTCCCTCAATCCCAAGGAGTTTGGATTTATCTAAAAATTAGCACAAACATACATACTACCTACTTCAGATATATCAACAAATTCGACAGAGGAAAAAACACAATATAAATTTGGGTTTGACGAAGTTCAACAGAGATCATACTACAACGAAATTGAATTGACAAAAGCGTCAACAGGAAAACGGCATAGTTTTGGACCTAGAATGAAGTTCAACTGAGATCCCATCAGATGAATTTATTTGGATTTAAATGAAATTGAACAGAGACTCATAATAAAAATTCAGAACTAACACCCTGGTTTACCAGCGAACAATGCATTGTTAAATTCTAAATAATCTCAACTAAAGACTTTGTCATTCAACTTCAAACAAGGACAAGGTATAAATTTTTGAACATGAACCATACTTAATATGAATTCTAATTCCACAATGAGGATCAAGCCATCCCAAAATAGAGAGCAAAAAACATCAGGAATTACATTGAAAATTTAAAATAAAAACACGGTAATTATTATCCGATTGGCAGAAATTGTAATTTTAAAAATAAATTCTAAACTAATATTCATTGAAAGCAATCGTAACAATTGGCTTCCAGGATTTCCAATGTTTCTATAGTGGCCTTATCAGTCTAGCATACAACTACACTAATGCTAGGAATAAAATTCAGAATATAAAAATACCATAACCAATGAATTGTTTCTTAATGAAGACGCCTTCAAAGTCTTGCGCTCCTTCCTGTCCTTTGCTTGTTAATCACATAGACTTCGATGGTACCTCCCAGCCAATTCTAGGGGTACTCTTCTTCCCCCTTAGCCCCCCAAGCAGCAAAGGGACCACACACAAGAAACCAACAATAATAGCTCCAAAACTTGCCCTCGCAAGGAAGATCTTCCATTATTTTTACAAGATTGGTATCCCAACTCTCACAAGTAAAACATGGTCCGATAAAAATTTGGCAGAATAACAATGCTCAGAAAATCAGATCCTTTTCCCTTCTCCAAATTCTTTTTTTATAGACTTTTCTTCACTGATACATGTCCTCATTGTTGAATTTTAATGAAGATTTGTACCTTGGACAAGTGGTTCCT
>JZKD02S0097909.1:588846-616139 GCA_000966675.3 Picea glauca | reverse complement strand
AAAAGAGCCCTGAATCCCAAAGTTGTGAAGTTGCGAAGTGTAACTACATTATAGATTGGTGAGTGAATACTATTCATTGGATCCTTAGGAGTTCAGCGAGTTTGGCTTGTGACTATAAAAGATTTAAGCAACCCCGAAGCTCCAAAGTCTTGGAGTGAAGGACTATCGTAGATATTATGATCGATCACGGTTCGTTACATCTATGAGCCTTCATTTTTCGACGATTCGGTAATTCGTAACTTCGACAGAATTAGAGTCATGAGGTTAAGGGTTAAGGAACTCCCAGAGTCCCAAAGTCCAAATTAAATATTGTTTGTCAGTTCGGGATTTGGCTCTCTAACAAAGTTAAGGTGTAGGTGCTAAGGATTAACCCCGGACTTCTGAAGTCCTAGATTGAATATCAGGCATAGATCTAGAAAATAATCGAGGATTGTTAGATACATAACAAATCTTAGCCTTGGTCCTTCGGAGGTTCATGAGTTCGGCTCTTCGAAGGAAATGAGTTGTTGTTTGGAAAAAATGAGTAACTCTCGGAGTTCCAAACTTCGGAGTGGATGACAATAGTTGATTTGAGGAGAAGTGTAAATCATCATATCTTCGATCCCTTCGAAGGTTCAGTGAACTGGGTGAAACAGTTTCAAGTTGTGTAAGCGGAGAAAAACCCCAAAGCTCGGAGTTCTGGAGTGGATCTCCACCATAGGTTCTAGAGTGAGGAGAATCTTTGTCAGCAGTTGGATTAAGTTCATAAAGGTTAACGAGGATGATGGAAGAGTAGGGTTAACCTACAATTGTCGGTCAACTCATATTACGACTAAATTCGGCTGGTAACACTCTGGGTGAATAGGAGTGTTGAATTTAAAAACCTACGGAGCACCAGAGTTCTGGAGCTCCTAGTAGTGCCCACTTTTGGTTAGCCCTAGGTTCTAGACCATGGTCACATGTATAACTTTGTCAAGGAAAGAGGGATAGCACCCTACATACTAAAAGTCAAATTTCAAAGACTTTAACAGGTTTCCCTTGGTCCCGAGGAGTTTGGATTTATCTAAAAATTAGCACAGACATTCATACTACCTACTTCATATATATCAACAAATTCGACAGAGGAAAAAACACAATATAAATTTGGATTTGACGAAATGCAACAGAGATCATACTACAATGAAATTGAATTGGCAAAAGCGTCAACAAGAAAATGACATAGTTTCGGACCTAGAATGAAGTTCGATCGAGATCCCATTAGATGAATTTATTTGGATTTAAATGAAATTGAACAGAGACGCATAATAAAATTTAAGAACTAACACCATGGTTTACCAACGAACGATGCACTATTAAATTCTAAATAATCTCAACTAAAGACCCTGTCACTCAACTTCAAACGAGGATAAGGTATAAATTTTTGAACATAGAACATACTAAATATGAATTCTAATTCCACAATGAGGATCAAGCCATCCCAAAATAGAGAGCAGAAAATGCCAGGCATTACATTGAAAAATTAAAATAAAAACACAGTAATTATTATTTGATCGGCAGAAATTGTAATTTTAAAAATAAACTCTGAAGTAATATTCGTTTACAGCAATCGTAACAATTGGCTTCCAGGCTTTCCAATGTTTCTACAATGGCCTTATTAGTCTAACATACAACTACACTAATGCTAGGAATAAAATTCAGAATATAAAAATGCCAGAACCAATGAATTGTTGCTTAATGAAGATGCCTTCAAAGTCTTGCGCTCCTTCCTGTCCTTTTCTTTCTAATAACATAGACTTCACTAGTAACCTCCCAGCCAATGCTAAGGGTACTCTTCTTCCCCCTTAGCCCCCCAATCTGCAAAGGGGCCACACACAAGAAACCAACAATACTAGCTCCAAAACTTGCCCTCGCAAGGAAGAGCTTCCACTATGTTTACAAGCTTGGTATCCCAACTCTCACAAGTAAAACACAATCCAATAAAAATTTGGCAGCATAACAATGCTCAGAAAATCAGATTCTTTTCCCTTTTCCACAATTTTATTTTATAGACTTTTCTTCATTGACAGAAGTCCTCATGCACAAATAATTAAATTTTTAGTTAATTTTAATTTGGATTACTCACTCACACACTTGTCACACTCTCCCCAAGTTACACCAGTGTTTACAATTTTATTTTATTTAAAATGTCAAAATCCCTCACAATCCTCAATGTGTTCCTATTTTCACTCCTACGTGTCCCTTTGTTCCCCATATTCTCATTTAAGGAGTGTCCCCTAACTAGATATTAGTTAGAGTTTAATTAGGAGTCTTCTTCTAGTTAGACTAGTGTAGTTTGATTCTAGATTCGATTCTATGTACAACCAACCTCTCAAGTTATTATTTAATTCTATTTAAAATTTCATTTTTATTAAATTCATACACACATGTGCATTTTATTCAATCTTTATATTTTTTTCATATTTTCGTGGAATTAGATTTATCCCAACTTTAATATTATAATTAGTCCCCAATTTAAACTGAGACTTAGGTCAAATATTAGACWTAGGCTTAGACTCTTGTTAGGATTTTCAACTAATAATSTATCGTTCAATTAATTTGTTAATCCAACAAGGTCTAATATTTCAATGTTTTCTAGGCCATCTAGATTTATTGACTTAAGTTTAATTATGTGATGTGCCCTTCAAGACGCACCTCTRTGCTCCAAGGGTGCCACTCGCCTTAGACTTGTTTTAGAATTTTTCCGACCCTTGGAGTCAACACTCCACTCGTTCGACCTTGTGAGAGGCTAAGGGATTCTAAGGAATAAAGACTTTGCCTTATTTCGTGCCCCTTAGAAATATTTGTGAGCGACTGTCTCATTCTTCCCTCACAACATCATGGATCTATCGAACTAGGTAATCGTTAACCTATAGTTAAGACCATGGTGAGAGTGTTAGTAGGTTGTGACAGGGACACTACCACACCTCTCCCTCAAATGTTTGGTTTTTGTGTATGGCCCTTTTACTCCTTATGTGAGTCATATTAGCAAGCATTGTCAACATGCATCCACTAACAAAAACATTTTCAATAATTCCATATACATAAATTCATACTAAAATCAATCATACAACGTATGTGCGTGAAATGAAATACTCAATAAATATAATCCACTCCCTTACTCAATCCAGAGTCCAAGGGAATCCATCGATGCCATCAACATCCTTAACCTATCATGTGTCCTGCACACTCTGGAAAACTCGTCAAAAGCATTTGTCAATATATATACATCAATATAATCAATAAGCCATAACACCTCAACATCATCATATATAAACCATAATCAAAATAAAATCACAAAGTACCATATCGGGATCACTTGCAAGCAAGTGTCCTCAAAGAATAAGTTAATAATAGTGTTCTCAATGGAGCGGGATGTTACATTTGACCATTATTTGGCATCAAGAATGGATTTCTAATAAGTATTTGGTCTTAGAGAGGAGGACTACACCATTTGGGATTGTTATAATGAGAAGCTTAGATCCAACTTTGTTTGTTTGAAGGATGAGGAGGACACTTTGGTTTGGTCGGTGAATCCTTTAGGAGATTATACACCAAAGGAGGGATACTATGCTCTTGCTTCTCTAGGGGATTTGTAGCAACACAAATGTTGGTGGAAGAAGGCCTTGAGGTCCAATTGTCCTTCTAAGTCTCATATTTTCATGTGGTTGTTACTTAATAATAAGGCTCTTACCTAGGATATCATGCAAAAGATAAACACACTTGGTCATGGGTAGTGTAGTTTATGCAAGGAAAATGAAGAAACAAACATTCATCTTATCATGTCTTATGATTTTGATGAACAGAATTGGAAAGAGATGGAGAGCTTTGCAGGTTTGAGAGATGTTTAGACATGGGACACAATAAAAGAGGGTCTTAGGAGGTGGTGTGAAAATGAATTTTCAAAGGGTTTTTGAGCATTGCCTTTAGTTGTGGCATGGGACATTTGGTTGGAAAGAAATGCCAAGATCTTTGAAGATAGGAACATATCTACTCTACAATGTGGTGTTGAGAGATTAAATATCCTAGGCTCTTTCAATCAAATAAAACCTACAAAATTACCAAGACATATTACTAAAGAAGTTATTGAGAGCAAGGGAGCTTGGGTGTATTTCGATGGTGCATCTCAAGGTGATCCTCCGATGGGAGGGCAGGGGGGATTCTCTTTATTTTTTGTTCTCATACTCTACATTTTAAGGCAGGTATAGGCTTGGGCACCAATAATTTATCATCTTCAAATTCTTTCCCTCCTTCTTGACCTTTGCTCTCTAATCACAGAGACTTCACTGGTAACCTCGCAGCCAATGCTAGGGGTACTCTTCTTCCCCCTTAGTCCCCCGAGCCGCAAAGGGGCCACACACAAGAAACCAACAATAATAGCTCCAAAACTTTCCCTCACAATGAAGAGCTTCCACTCTTTTTACAAGCTTGGTATCCCAACTCTCACAAGTAAAACACAGTCTAATAAAAATTTGGCAGCATAACAATGCTCAGAAAATCGGATTCTTTTCCCTTTTCCACAATTTTTTTTATAGACTTTTCTTCATTGACACATGTCCTCATGCACAAATAATTAACTTTTTAGTTAATTTTAATTTTGATTACTCACTCACACACTTGTCACACTCTCCCCAAGTTACACCAATATTTACAATTTTATTTTATTTAAAATGTCAAAATCCCTCACAATCCTCAATGTGTTCCTATTTTCACTCCTAGGTGTCCCTTTGTTCCCCATATTCTCATTTAAGGAGTGTCCCCTAACTAGATATTAGTTAGAGTTTAATTAGGAGTCTTATTCTAGTTAGACTAGTGTAGTTTGACTCTAGATTCAATTCTATGTACAACCAACCTCTCAAGTTATTATTTAATTCTATTTACAATTTCAATTTTATTAAATTCATACACACATGTGCATTTTATTCAATCCTTATATTTTTTCCATATTTTCGTGGAATTAGATTTATCCCAACTTTAATATTATAATTAGTCCCCAATTTAAACTTAGACTTAGGTCAAATCTTGGACTTAGACTTAGACTCTTGTTAGGCTTTTCAACTAATAATCTATCGTTCAATTAATTTGTTAATCCAACAAGGTCTAATATTTCAATGTTTTTTAGGCCATCTAGATTTATTGACTTAAGTTTAATTATGTGATGTGCCCTTCAAGATGCACCTTCGTGCTCCAAGGGTGCCACTCGACTTGTTTTAGAAGTTGTTTGACCCTTGGAGTCGACACTCCACTCGGTCTACCTTGTGAGAGACTAAGGGCTTCTAAGGAATAAGGACTCTGCCTTATTGTGAACTCCTTAGAAATATTTGTGAGCGACTGTCTCATTTTTCCCTCACGGAATCGTGGACCTCTCAAACTAGGTAATCGTTAACCTATAGTTAAGACCATGGTGAGAGTGCTAGTAGGCTATGATAGGGATGTTTCCACACCTCTCCCTCAAATGTCTAGTTTCTGTGTATGGCCCTTTTACTCCTTATGTGAGTCAGATTAGCAAGCATCTTCAACCTGCATCCACTAACAAAAATATTTTCAATAATTCCATATACATAAATTCATACTAAAATCTACAACGTATGTGCGTGAAATGAAATACTCAATAAATATAATCCACTCCCTGACTCAATCCAGAGTCCAAGGGAATCCATCGATGCCATCAGCATCCTTAACCTGTCATGTGTCTTGCACACTCTGGACAACTCATCAAAATCATATGTCAATATATACATCAATATAATCAATAATCCATAACACCTCAACATCATCATATATAACCCATAATCTAAATAAAATCACAAAGTACCATACCTGGATCACTTGCAAGCAAGTGTCCTCAAAGAATAAGTTAATAATAGTGTGCTCAGTGGAGTAGGATGTTGCATTTGACCGCTATTTGGCATCAAGAATGGATTTCTAATAGGGATTTGGTCTTAGAGAGGAGGACTACGCCATTTGGGGTTGTTATAATGAGAAGATCATATCCAACTTTGTTTGTTTGAAGGATGAGGAGGACACTTTGGTTTGGTCGATCAATCCTTTAGGAGATTATACACCAAAGGAGGGATACTATGCTCTTGCTTCTCTGGGGGATTTGTAGCAACACAAATGTTGGTGGAAGAAGGCCTTGAGGTCCAAATGTCCTTCTAAGTCTCGTATTTTCATGTGATTGTTACTTAATAATAAGGCTCTTACCTAGGATATCCTACAAAACATAAATACACTTAGTCATGGGTAGTGTAGTTTATGCAAGGAAAATAAAGAAACAAACATTCATCTTATCATGTATTATGATTTTGATGAACAGAATTGGAAAGAGATGGAGAGCTTTGCAGGTTTGAGAGATGTTTGGACATGGGACACAATAAAAGAGGGTCTTAGGAGGTGGTGTGAAAATGAATTTTCAAAGGGTTTTTGGGAATTGCCTTTAGTTGTGGCATGGGACATTTGGTTGGAAAGAAATGCCAAGATCTTTGAAGATAGGAACATATCTACTCTACAATGTGGTGTTGAAAGATTAAATATCCTAGGCTCTTTCAATCAAATAAAACCTACAAAATTACCATGACATATTACTAAAGAAGTTATTGAGAGCCAGGGAGCTTGGGTGTATTTCAATGATGCATCTCAGGGTGATCCTCCAATGGGAGGCGCAGGGGGGATTCTCTTTATTTTTTATTCTCATACTCTACATTTTAAGCCAGGTATAGGCTTGGGCACCAATAATTTATCATAAATAATGGCCCTAAGACTAGTGTTGACTCTAGCAACAGAGTGTGGTCAAACTCATTTACAGATGTTTAGTGACTCTCAGTTTATGATCAAATGGCTCAAAAAGGAATATATTCTAAGGAATTTATCTCTACAACCACTTTTTGATGAGATTTTTGGTATTCAATCATGTTTCATTTCTATTTCATATAACCATGTATTCAAACAATGGAACCAAAGGGCAAAAAAAGGTATCAAAGGAGGGGCTACTTTTAAGCTGAGGAGTTTAGATCATCCTAAAGGAACATAATGGTCTTTGCAATGAATTTCAACATGCATATTTTTTTATAAAAATATTACTCGTCCTACTTCACTTTATAATTATTTTCTATAAACTTTTTGATGATCTATGTAAAGGGGACTTTTCAGTTGTTCTACGGAGCTGCAGTGGGAGGTCTACAGGTCTTGACACTTTATGTTTTATATATATATTTAAAATTGTATATTGGATATGATACAGGTGGATATTGGTGGCCACCTACCTATTCCACTTGGACCCCCACCATTGTTTCTTTCAGTTTTCCAGTTTCCTTAATTGTAGCACAATTTACTATTTTTAGTAGTTTTTTGGGTCCTGAACTTTCAGAGCCGTTTTGAGGCCCTAAACGACGTTTTTTGGGCGTCAAAGCTCCAGAAAATACGAGTCTGTTTTGGACTCGATATTTGTTGTCAGTAGTGTAGTCCTCGGATAGATATTTCTAACGATGTATCATGTGCGTCAAACAGAGATAGTATGCCAAAGTTACGACCTCAGGAAATTGATGTACCAATTTACCCCGACGGGGCCCATATTCTGGCGTTTCATCTCCTATGGTTAGGTTTTTGGATGTTTAGGGTTTCCATTATTTCTCAATAATATATAGGCCTTCGAGCCTCATTGTAACACAAAGTTCAAAGGCCTGTAGCCGCCACATCTCTTCTCAGAGATAAGCTACCAACGCCCTAGCTAGTTTATTTCCATTCTGTCTGTAAACAAATTTCAGTTCTTTGACATTAATGAAATGAAGTGTTATTTCCACTGCATATTTTTGTTCATGGTTATTTGTGTATTTTGTTGCGTTCCTACATAAATTTGGATCAGTGGTATCAGAGCGGTCTACTTTTTCTCGATCCTTCTTTGCATGTCCCCAACGAGGTCGGGGTATAAGGAGTTAGGGATCGATCTGATTGAACATTTGCAAGATCAGCCTCGCAAACCCCGACAGCTACCCATGGGGGATGAAAATAAATATGAGGGAGCAGGAGATCCTATCAAAATATTGCTCAAGGAAGCCCTTGAAAAACAAAGGAACACGATGATGGATAACTTCGTCGAGATCCTTCAACGATTGCCCACTAGTGGCGCATATTCATCCAATAACCACTCTGGAGGTGAAACCCCTTTTAAGGTACAAGTAAAGTTTGACACTCCCATATTTGATGGCCAAATAGATGCAGACACCGTAGATAGATGTTTGAATCTATTAGAAGGATATTTCTCGGTTCATGACTTTTTCGATTAGAAGAAGATTGTTTTTTCACCACTCAAAGTCGCCCCCCATGTCAAGGACTGGTGGGAAACCTACTGTGAGAAAAAGGATGAGGAGGAACCCTCTCTATTCTCAATCGTACCCACTTGGAATTATTTCCAAGATGCCATCAAGGAACAATATTATCCTGTGGGGAGCTATGAGGACAAGTACATACAATGGTCTACACTGTGGCAGCAAAGGGATCAAGATGTGCATGAGCTAACGAATATGTTCCATACCCTACACACAAAGTTGGGTATCAAAGATTCGAAGAAACATTTGGTGCTAAAGTACCGCAATTGTTTGCACATATACATTCAAGAGGAAATGGAGTTCCTAGACATCTCCTCGCTTGGTACAGCCTACCGGTATGCTGCCAAGATTGACCAGAAATTCAAACAGAAGAAGTGAGACTTTGGATCTGCGAATCAAAAGCAAGCGAAAGGTGCCCCCTAACCGCAGAACAAAGGACAAATCCAAGGCATGGCGGCTCAAGACAACCTACCAAAGATGCAAGCAAAGAACAACACCATGAAGCCGAAGAAGGACACGGGAAAGTGGTGTGAATTCCATAGGAGTTCCACTCACAACACAAGTGAGTGTCAGGCCAAACAATCACTAGTGGCTGAGATGAGGGCTTCTAAATTAGATGCATGCTCTGACATTGAATCAGAACCCAAGAAGGGGAATGATAGAGGGAAGCATATTATTGATGTGGATCCCAACGCCACCGTTTCCACCACGAATATCCAAAAGGAAGAACCGAAAGATCTAGAGGAGGAGGAGCGTCTCTTCCACTCCCAGATGTGGGTAAAGGGTTCCCTGCTACAGTTCATTGTCGACAGTGGGAGCCAAAAGAACCTCATTTCAGCAGAGTTCGTGAAGCAATTGGGCTTGCCAACCATAGCACACCCATATCCGTACACCATCGAGTGGTTTCACCAGGGATGGGATCTTCACGTCAGCCAGCAGTGTTGCCTTCCCTACAGCATCAAGCCCTTCACCGATGAGGTATTATGTGACATTTCTCCTCTTGATGTTTGTGATGTATTATTAGGCCAACCATACTTGTGGAAGCAACATGTTGTGTATGAGTCCCTACCTCACGTTGTTATTGTTATCTTGGGAAATAAGTTGTACAGGATACTAGAGGTACCACCACCTATTGTTATCTCTTTGGTTACTACAAAACAATGCAGTAATCTCATTTTCAAAAACAGGAAATTTTTTTTCCTGATGATCTTCCCTCAGGGAAAGAAGAAGAATGTGGCCACAACCTCCAGACAGGGCTCCTCCGCACAACAACAACAAATGGAGAAGGTCATGGAGGAGTACCAGGACATATTCACCTCACCCACAAGGGTGCCTCTACACTGTCAGGTCAAGCACCCCATCGATCTGACCTAAGGTGTGTCACTTCCCAATGGACCGATCTATCGGTGCTATGTTCTGGAGAACAATGAAATAAAGAGGCAGATCCAGGAGCTACTTCAGAAAGGTCACATCCGACCAATTTCATCACCCTGTGGGAGCTCGATCATGTTGGTGCAGAAAAAGGACGGGACTTGGAGACTCTGTATTGACTATCGGGCACTGAATAAGATCACTATCCAAAATAGGTACCCGATCCCATGGATTGATGACTTTATAGACAACCTCAAAGGGGCAAAATATTTCAGCAAGATCGACTTGAAGTCCGGGTATCACTAGGTACCAATTGAATCGTTCGATGTGTGGAAGACTGCCTTCAAAGGCAAGGAGGGCCTTTTTCAATGGCTAGTCATGCCTTTTGGGTTGACGAATGCTCCCGCAACCTTCATGAGGCTAATGGACAACATCTTGCGGCCATTCACCAACTCATTTGTAGTAGTGTACTTGGATGACATCCTGATCTTCATCCAGACTTGGGAAGAGCACCTCCACCATGGCCGACAAGTCCTCCAAACACTATGGAAACACAAGTTGTGTGCCAATTTGGAGAAGTGCACTTTTGGCATGACCCGGGTTTAATATCTAGGATACATTATTGATGAGCGTGGAGTGCATGTGGGTCCAACCAAGATCCAAGTCATCCGGGATTGGCAAGCCCTGACCACTCTAACAGAGCTTCACATCTTTCTGGGTCTTGCTAATTTCTACTACAGGTTCGTGTTGGGATTCTCTCATATCACTTGGCCCTTGAATCAAGTCACCAAGGGAGGAGAAAAAGAAAAATTCTTTTGGTCGGAATCTCAACAAAAGGCATTCATAGAATTGAAACATCACCTCTGTTGTGCCCCGGTGCTCACATTACCGGACTTGCAACAGCCATACGAGATCGAGACAGATGCCTCTAACTATGTTATTGGGGCAGTTCTTACTCAACACATGCATCCAGTGGCATATCACAGTGTGACATTGTCCGACACAGTCCGAAAGTATCTCACTTATGACAAATAAATGTATTCCATTGTGCAGGCTTGCCGACAATGGAAGCATTACATTTTGGGGAAGGAAATGATCATCCACACAGACCACTGACCCCTGTAGTTCATACAGACACAAGGGAAGTTGCAGAACGATCGCCATTAGAAGTGGTCCACATATCTGCAATAGTTTCATTTGAACATCAATTACAAGAAGGGCAGCACCAATAATGTTGCAAACTACCTCAGTCGACCACCGATCATGGCGATAACCACCGTTCTCAACTCTTGTGGGCACAAGACTTTTGATTGGTTGCTTCTCTACAAGAGTAATCTAGAATTCGGCCACGCATACAAGACACTCTTGGAGGGTAATCGAGTTCCAAATTTTCACCTCCAGGATGCACTACTATGTCACCTAGGACACCTTTGTGGTCCTTCAAGCGAGCATGCCAAGATGATTTGGGAAGCACACTACAGTTGGGTCGCTGTGCATTTTGGGGTTGAGAAAACAGTGGCAGTACTTCAAAAGTATTTTTATTGGCCAAACCTTCGACAAGATGTCGGAAGTACATCAGACCTTGCATTGTCTGCACCATTTCCAAACCGAACATCAAGAATCAAGGCCTTTATACTCCGTTGCCTACCCCTCGTCGACCTTGGGAATCCATCTCCATGGATTACATGTCAGGCTTTCCTTCTACTAAGCATGGCAACGACTTTTTTTTCATGGTCGTCAATAGATTCTCAAAGATGGCCATTATGGCGGCTTGTAAGAAGAATATCACAGTAGAAGCCACTGCTAAACTCTTCTTTGAATGAGTGTGGGTACACCTTTGGATCCCATAGTCTATCATCTCAAATCGGGACAGCAGGTTCCTCAGTACATTTTTGTCCAGCCTCTGGTCAATGCTGGACACTAAGCTCACCAAGTCCACAGCTTTCCATCCCCAAACTGATGGCCAGATAGAGGTCGTCAATAGGATGATCGTACACATTTTGCGTATGTACAACTCAAAGCATCCACCACATGGGATGAGAGCCTCCCCTATGTACAACATAGCTATAACTAGGCCCTCCACAACTCAACCGACCATATCCCCTTTCAGGTGGGCTTGGGATTCCAACCACTATGTCCCATTGATGTAGTCATGCCCTTTGCATCTACTCAGGCTGATTCGACTCGTGTCCAGTCTAAAGCTACCAAGGCGAACAACTTCATTGAGTAGATTCAACATATTCGCGAACAGGTTCATGACATATTGGACAGAGCCAGTGTTAAGTACAAGCAGTGGCATGATCAACATCGGGTGCAACACAACTTCCAAGTGGGCAACAAAGTGTGGCTACATTTGCAGAAGGAGTGTCACATTGGACTCCACCGCAAGCTTCGCCCACTCCAATATGGGCCATACACCATCACCAAGGTTGTAGGGGGAAATTCCTTTGAGCTCACTATTCCACCATTCCTTGGTTTGCACCCAGTGTTCAATGTGGACCACCTTTGGCCCTACTTTCCACCTCTACTGGACACATTCGACATGGCAGAACAACTCATACCAGCAGAGTTAAATCCAGACTACATGGAACAAGCCACAATTCATCGGATTATTGACACACATATCAAGAACACCCTCCAGTAGAGGATCTAGCTATATCGAGTTGTCAAAGTAGGCCAACTCCTTCACCAGAGCAAGTGGCTCACTAGGGACCAAGTTCAGCAGAAGTTTCCTCATCTCATGGAAGAACTCAACGCAATGGGGACCATTGCTTCCTAAGGGAGGAGGAATGATCCAAGTGGATATTGGTGGCCACCCACCTATTCCACTTGGACCCCCACCATTGTTTCTTTCATTTTTTCAGTTTCCTTAATTGTAGCACAATTTACTATTTTTTGCAGTTTTCGGGTCCTGAACTTTTGGAGTCGTTTTAAGGCCCTAAACGACGTTTTTTGGGCATCAAAGCTCCAGTGAATACGAGTCTGTTTTAGGCTTGATATTCACTGGTAGGAGTGTAGTCCTCGGATTCTAATGATGTATCATGTGCATCAAACAAAGATAGTATGCCAAAGTTATGACCTCAGGAAATTGATGTACCAATTTTCCCCGACAGGACCCATATTCTGGTGTTTCATCTCCTATGGTTAGGTTTTTGGATGTTTAACGTTTCCATTGTTTCGCAATAATATATAGGCCTTCGAGCCTCATTGTAACATAGAGTTCAGAGGTCTGTAGTCGCCACATCTCTTCTCAGAGATAAGCTACCAACGCCCTAGCTAGTTTATTTCCATTCTGTCTACAAATAAATTTCAGTTCTTTGATATTAATGAAATGAAGTGTTATTTCCGTTGCATCTTTGTATTCATGGTTATTTGTGTATTTTGTTGTGCTCCTGCATAAATTTGGATTAAGATAGGTTTTGATGATTATTTGATGTGAACTTTCCTGTGTCATTCTTTTAAACCTGTGAAAGGTTTTTATGAATGTTATATAACATGTGATCCATGTAATTTTAATTTTATTTTTTTTTAAATAGAATTACGTTTTTTAAGGAAAAAAATGTACACACATGCCCGTGCACACAGAATTAAAATAATATCACTCTAGATGTTATTCTTGTCTAATAATATAATAACTACAGATAAAGCATGGAAGAATAAAAATCTAGGACATTCTTGGTGACCAAGATCTTGGGTGACTTCAATTACATGTTTTGTATAAAGAAATGATAGTGTTAAAAGTATTGCATGGAGTGGAAATAATTGTTTGTCCTGTTATTGATTATAATACATCACAAATTTGTGCATTGTTGAACTTAGCCTCCACATAATATGGGTAATTTGCATATAAATAGTTGTTGTTAACTTTATTATGTCATTGTTTTAAACCTGTGAAAGGTTTTTATAAATTTTGTATAACATGTGATCCATGTAATTTTAATTTTTTTTTTTTAATAAAATTATAATTTTTTAAGGAAAAAAATGTACACACATGCCCATGCACACACATAATTAAAATAATATCACTCTAGATGTTATTCTTATCTAATAATATAATAACTATAGATAAAGCATGGAAGATTAAAAATCTAGGACATTCTTGGTGACCAAGATCTTAGGTCACTTCAATTACATGTTTTGTATAAAGAAATGATAGTGTTAAAAGTATTGCATGGATTTTGTGGAAATAATTGCTTCTACCTAATGATGTTATTGATTATAACACATATCACAAATTTGTGCATTGTTGAACTTAGCCTCCACATAATATGAGTAATTTGCATATAAATAGTTGTAACCATCAGGTATATTAATTTGTATATGGAATTAAAACAAATTTCAAGTGAATCAATGGCTTAAGCCTTGCATTTGAGATTTGGAGGTCACACAAATTGTACAATAAGACAACAACATAGCAAGGTACTTTGAAAAGTTATATATATGAGAGTGGGGGTGGGGAAAAACATTAGAGAACAACATAGCAAGGTACTTTGAAAAGTTATATATGTTTGAGAATAACGTGACCCAATGAAGGAGACAAACCTTAGAGAATGTAATGTGTAACCACTTCATGGAAGAGATATCAACCTAGAGTACTAGTGGATTGAAAGGATCAACTAGCAATGAAGTGTGTCGACTATTGTTTCATGGATATTGACCAGAAATGAATAAGTCTATCAGAATAAGGCGTCGACTAATGCAAACCCAATATACAAGGCACCACGTTGAGTTGGGAAAGCCTACATTCGATAGCCTAGGGTAATCAGGATGGTCGACCATATGATGAGAAGGCTATAATGAACAAGAATGGTGGGGACTTTGCAAGCGTTGAGGTGAGTGTTGATCATGAGAACTGTGTTTGAAGATGAAAAAAGGCTTGCGATGGCATTTTTTTTCATTGCAAGTTTTGTGGTTCCTAAACAGTTGAAGTCGAAATCTGCTCAAACTAAAATGAGGGGAGACCATTCTTGAGTTTTATGTCTACACCTAGTCCATCACCATCTTGATAGGAATTGCAGTGGTGCGCCTTCTTTCAGAAAATTATAGATCTCTAGCTCAGGTCCTGATAGGGATTGCAACAACGCTCTTTTCAAATATGGTTATTTATTTTTATAGGCCCTTGGCTTATTTCACATGGCTTCACATACATAGCTCTCCTTCTTTCCAATATTCATAGGCATTCTTCTAGTATGTTGCTTTAAGTGCTCTTCATTTTGTTCAATTCTCTTTTTTTCAATATTTTCTTTGTTTTACCTTTCTGGTTTCATGGTTTTATTTTATGCTCTTTGTTATTTTCATAGTGAATTTTGCATGGAAAACGTTGTATCATATATTCTGGTATTTCCTTCCTATTTTGTTTTTCTTGTATCTATCTTTAGCTTCTTCAAAAATTTCGCCTCTACATGATGATCTAAAAAATTATTGCATGTCCTTTTGTTTTGCAGACTTTGAATGATGTGATAATGGACGTCATATTTTTGTTGGAATTCCAAATGCGGAAAACACAATTCACGTATGATAATAAACAATCACACGGATAAGAAACACAGGGATTTCACGTGGTTCACCCAAACATTGGGCTACGTCCACCAAGCATAGGCATCGGTTGTCTTATTATTCAGATCATGGAGATTACATCAGATTAGCAAGTTCTCACTCTGTCTCTCACACTCAGTCATTTTCCTCTACGGGTTTACATGAATTTATACATTCACACAAGAAATTGATTAATAAATGCAATCCCTATCCATATTCTAACTTGGTCTATTTGGTTGTAACCAACGCAGAAAAATAGGATCCAAATCTATTCTTGGTAATTCGTTGTCACCAAATCCCAACAATCTCCACCTTGACAACAATTAACTTGATACCTTGCTCCTTCCTTTTGTTCATCACCTTTTCTGCAAGCCAAGAGAAGCCAAGCACCAGTGCAGCTTCTCTAATAAAACTGGTTTCATGATCTTGCATGTGTAACTTGCACGAGTTTGGATTTTCTGAGGCGTCACTCCACCTCCAACATGTCTTCCACAACTTTGTTGTGAAACATATTTATTGATAGATCTCCTTATATCCAAAACAACTGTAAAATATACATTACAATTATCACAAACAATCTCAGTGTAACCATTATGGGTGACATTTGTGCTTCTCAAACGCTGAAGCACCCATTTCATTGCAGCACCTGAATCTGTCACATATCTGACAACATCATTAGCATGTGAAACATCTAGTCCTAACCATTTCATCACATACAACAGACCTCCTACTGAACTTACACGAGACATAACCTTTTCTTCTTTATAGACAGGGCGTATACTTGAAGAAAAATTATAATGGAAAGCAAGAGGGATAAAAACTGGTTTTACAATGTTCATACTGAACTCCAACCACAGCTTACCATTACCATCTCCTTGTGCTTCTATCCCCATAATTTGTTTTGCTACTCCTTGATCCCTCATCTAAATTGTCCTCTCCACCTGAGTCATTTTCTTACTGATTTTATCCATGCTTTGGCTTGCATCGAGCATATCATCAACAAATAACATCAAGACTGTGAATGTACTATAAATTGTATAGTCATTCCTACCCTTTGAAAAATTCGGACTCACTATGAAGGATTCAAACCTCTTGTATATTTGCCTGGGTACAAATAGGCCATATAATGAATTATCTAGCATGCAAACAAATTTACCGTTGTGATCTTGAATCAACCCTTTTGGTCGTTCCATACATACTATATCTATGTCAATGATGACCTTGTGAGAAGTAGGATCCCACACACAACATCCCTTTATACCACCATCATAACTTGCAGAGATATAAAACAAGTAGGAATTCAGAAACAAAGATTTTAAGTCTGGAAATGATTTACCACTTACCAGTACTTGCAATTCTTTCTTGCTCTTATGACCTTGATGCTTCTACCATAAACAATAAGATACATCTGTCACTTCAGATGCCACTTAGGTACTCCCTTCCAGCTTATAAAGGTTATCAACCTTTGTTGCCTTCATCACTACTAAACTACCTTTCGACAATGTGAGAGCTCCACCTTGCCCTGTATATGTATATCCACAAGAATCCAACACTCCCAATGAAATCAAATTTGATTTAATCTTAGGTACATATCTAACATCCGTTAATTCCCTTACAATACCATCGAACATCATGATTCTAATACTGCCAACCCCAACAGTTTTACAGGGAATGACATTTCCCATAAATACTACACCCTCATCAACAAATTGGTAAGAAATGAACCAATTTCTATGTGAGCACATGTGGTGGGAGGCACCTGAATCTAAATGCCATTCTTCTTGATATTGTAAAATACTAGAAACGGATAAATCTTGATCTGTCATACCTGAATTTGTTACAGCCAAATTTGCTTCCTTCGTAGAGTTTTCCTCGGATTCCTTTCTCTTCCAACAATCTTTCTTGAGATGTCCTATTTTGCCACAGTACCAGCATTTTGCTTTACCCTTTCTATGTCTTGACTTAGATCGAGAAAATATTCTCTCATTCTGCTCTTTAGTTCGACCTCTTATCAGCATCGTCTCTAAAGTTGAGGTTTATTTACTAGATTTTCTCCTCATCTCCTCAACCAACAAAGCTCCCACAACAGAGTCATAATCTAAAACATTTGTTGAGCTAAATCTAATAGAGGTGACTAGGTTATCCCAAGACTCAGGCAACGAACACAATAGTGTAATAGCCTTATCTTCATCTTCGAATTTTACTTTCATACTAGTCAATTGAACTATAAGGGTATTAAAGGTATTTAAATGGTCAGCAACTTTTGTACCTTCTTTCATCTGCAAACTGTACAATCGTCTCTTCAAGTAGATTTTGCTTGTCAAGGACTTCGGCATATATAGACTTTCCAACTTTCTCCATAAGACTGATGTTGTATCCTCTCCTACGATATTAAACATAACCTCATCCACCAAACATAAACGAATGGTACTAAGAGCTTTTGCATCCAGATCTTCCCATTCCCATTCTGTCATGGCCGCTGGTTTCTTTGACTTGCCTGCCAATAATGTTTGCAACCCTTGTTGCACTAGTAAATCCTACATCTTTAGTTTCCAGAGCTCAAAGTTGCTTTTACTGCTAAACTTTTCAACTTCAAACTTCGAACTCTGCATCTTTGCCATTTTTCTTAAGAAACCGGATCAGAAATTTATAAAACCCAAAACTTATAAAAACAAGCTTTATAATATGATGGTTGATCCAATATTACAAGGCTTAAGGAATAAATACAAGATTTAATAATTTAATCCAAAAAACCCTTTAACCTTTTAAAACCTTATAACTCCCTCCTTTTAAATGATCTACCATATATTAAATTCTTTTAAAGAAACCATTCGATCCAATTTAATTTTTTTTAATCAGTGTAAAACCATTTCAAGGTATTATAACAAAAAATTTAATACACCATACCACCAAAGAGCCCAGTAAGTAGTCATTGTTTCAAGAACTCATTTATTAATGAGTAAAATAAATAAGGATCTACAACTACCCTTTTAATTTAATTTGCAGCACAGTAATATCACTTACAGTCTCCTTGGCTAAATGAATGGAAAAAATATTATTTGCAAACTTATAACTAGTCTCGACACCTTTAATTTTCTGACTGAAACGTTACTTGCCATCCACGCACAGAAACGGAAGGAAATATCATTTTCCAACAGCGCACAAAAAACGGAAGTGTTTCTAGCAGCTGACCCGATGCCTCTGTTGACCGAATGCACAGAAATATTATTTGCAGACGCACATTTGCAGGTCCTCCGTAGTTCCAACCAGTAATCTTGTTTTCGGTAAACCTGTGATCTTGTCTTAACCAGTTATGATACTATTTGTTGGAATTGTAAACGCTTAAAACACAATTTACATATGATAATAAACAATCACACAGATAAGAAACATAGGGATTTCACGTGGTTCACCTAAATGTTGGGTTACATCCACCAAGCATAGGCATCGGTTGTTTTATTATTCAAATCATGAAGATTACATCAAATTAACAAGTTCTCACTCTGTCTCTCACACTCAGTCATTTGCCTCTACGGGCTTACATGAATTTATACATTCACACAAGAAACTGATTAATAAATGCAATCCCTATCCATATTCTAACTTGGTCTATTTGATTGTAACTAACGCAGAATAATAAGATCCAAATATATTCTTGATAATTCATTGTCACCAAATCCCAACAATTTTATGGCCTTCAAATTCTTGCAGGTCCTTTTGTTTTGTTTTACAAACTTTGAATGATGTGATAATGGGCGTCATATTTTATGGCCCTCAACGCTACATGCAAATCACTCTTGGTGATTTAACTTCTTCCCTTTCGAACTTGTGTATTTTCCAAGGCCAACTACTAACAATTCAGAGTTTTCAAGTAGGTGAGAGAAGTAGTCTTGGGCCGGTAGAGAATTTAAGAGTAAGAACATTGGATTTGATGAACACTAGGCCCTGACATTTCCAAAGGTATTATAAAATCTATTTATGTACCCGCAGATGGAACAACTACCATGATTTTTGTTTTTAAAGTTGCAGATGAGTTTAACAATACATGTAGTCTACTGGATTTGAAGAAAGTCAGCAGTCCAAAGCCTTAAGGAAACCATTTTGGATTTTTACATGTCGGAATATCCATGGAGAAGTTGGATGATCTTTTGGACTTCGTTTGTAGGGCTAAAAATATTTTTTATAGAAAGAAAATGTAGTTTGCAGTGTTGATAAGGAAACCATTTTGGATTTTTACATGTCGGAATATCCATGGAGAAGTTGGATGATCTTTTGGACTTCGTTTGTAGGGCTAAAAATATTTTTTATAGAAAGAAAATGTAGTTTGCAGTGTTAATAAGGGACAAAGTGCCTTGCCTTTTAATGAAAGTTTAAAAGATCAATGGTATGTAACAATTGATTTCGTGAGATAGAGAAGTTGGGTAGAAAACAAGTTATTCCTTTTGGCATCTGAAAAATAGGCCTCAGTCAAATATCATTACAACAGCCTCGCAAGCAAGACACTCTCAATTACAAATGTTGTGGGTTTGATAGAAAGATATAACACTTGTCCGGTTTGGTATCTGGTAGAAAGATATAACATCGGCCGAGTTTTGTATCTGGTGTGCCTCAAGTGGGTGTTGTTGTCGCTTTCATTTCTTTATAATGTATTCTTGGATCTTAATATGGAAACTTCATTCGACTATGCTTTTACCAACTTCCTTATACGCAAGCACTTATGTAGAAGGATAGTAGATGCAGCCCTCCTCTCAAACTGTTTTGAGATTTGTTGCAAAGAAATTAAAAAAAATGCAATATAACAACAACATTTTGATTAGTGGTTTGATATTTTTCAGGGAGATTGTTTGATTGTCATTTATAATGATACATGTAAGATTTGACAATGTGTGCACTCTGATGGAACAATGATATATCATTTGTCGCTATTTTCTATTAAAAAATAAAACAAAGTTACATTTGTATCAAAAAAATAAAACAAAATTGTACTTTAACTGGTTAGTTTGGAAATAGAAATTTAACCACATTTTGACAAAAAAAAAAAAAAAAAGTAGAGGACCAAGTCCAAAAAAATTTATTGAGCCTTATTTTACTCCAAACTTGTTAAATCATGTTTTGAGAAATGTAAATAAATTGTTAGTTTTAACTTAGCCAAAGAATTATAATAACCAAGAGTCTAATAAAAAGAAAAATAATTTTCATTTTTTTAATGAATTTTTATTTTAAAAATGATAAAACTTAAATAATTATATAAAATTTAGTTAATTTTATATTATTTTGAAATATGTAGATATTTTCAATGGGCTCATAAGTCAGCATAAACACAGTGGAAAATGGAAAAAACACAGGCAAAAAATATATAAAACACGGTAAAAGCCGAATTCTTTTGTTCCAAACTTTTACGAAGAACAAAAATTAAAAAGAGAACAAAGGCCGGAACCATTCAACGCAGCGCATAAAACATGTGCATTTCGCTCGCATTCTCGTTTGTGTCCGTGGATCTGCAATCATCCGACGGCTCCTATGTTTGAGCGGAGATATTTTGTTAGATGTGGGAGTCTAGAAACTTCTCCAATGAAATCCAACGGTCCACGTGGTGAGTCAACTGGCAAATGATGAACATAACATACCTTCGGACCTTCCCGCATGAATAATTTATGTGTTTATATAAATATTATTTATTATTAAATAACTATGCCTAGTTCTGCATATCTGACGTGGGAAGTGAGAAGACACATATTATATTGAAATTAAAATAAAAAGTCGTCTTGGATCTTCAATAAAAGATTGAATTGAATATTGGAAATAACAGAAATGTTTTATTCCATTTGTGTATTGTATATTCATTCAAATTAAATGAAAATTTTTAAATTTCTCAAGAAATTTGATTGCTCTCAACTATATATTACTAAATAATTAATTATTTAATATTATAAATATATTATGGAGTTAAAAATTCTTTATAATTATATTTTTTATTATTTTAAATATAACATTAATTTATGTGAATATCTCTTCTATATTTGGTTGTTGAATTCATCTAGACACAATATACATATTGTGTAGTATGTTTAGCAATGCATATTTTACATATTATATTAAAAAAATAATAATAGGTTAAATATACAATCTATCTATATACATTAAATTAATATTAATATAATTATTGATAGTGATTAATTAATAAGTACTATCAATATAATTATTGGTAATAAGTTATATTAATTAGTGCAATTATTGATGATGATAATGATGATGATTAATGTTCACTAAGATCTAATTGGTCTATCGAATCTTAAGAGAGTAAGTGATTATTTGTGATTCTTTAGAATTTTGTTTATGTGCTCGAAAAGCATTAAGAGAAGCTTTCCAAGATCACCATAGTTTGTTTGAGTTAAGAGGTTAGAAAGGTTGGTAGTGTGACAAATATTTTGAAAATGAGATATAATCTGGGTATAGGCTGGACAATCTAAGAGGAAGTGTTTTTCATCTTCAACCTTCTTAGTGTCACAAAGGTGACACGCTCTTTCATCACAAGGCGTTTTAGGAATTGACCAACGCCCAGTTTCACTATGGAGCTCATGAGAATTTGTTCTTATCTTTAACAATGCTTATTTTATTTTTTTTACTTGTAAAAAAAAATAGATAATTGTGATCTTCTAGATTAGGGTTGATTGCATCCTTATAATACCTTAATTTTCTTTTTTCCTCTAACTCTTTATCACACCACATTTTTGTTAAATTTAGAGTTGTTATTAAGTTCTTTTCAATTTACTATACAAGAATAGCATAAGCAAGATCACTGAAAGATACACAATCACAAGGTACATAGCAATTATCCTGGGAAACCCTCATGGGGGAGAAAACCCAGCAAAAACTTCCTTAATATAGATTGTCAATATAATGCCAAGATAATAAACCAAACACTAGAGAATATCCAACACTCAACAATGTTCCTCTCTCTCTTCTTCTTTTTCTGGCAACTGCAACTTCCTTCAAACTTGCGCACTAGATGAGTGACTTGAGTGAGTGTGTAAGAATGAGGCATCATCCTCTCTTATTTATACTAGCTTCTAGGCACTAGGGTTGTGTCTCTTCACCGAGCTGGGCCGACTTCTTCAATTAGTGGCTAAAACCACTTTAATTAACCCTAGGGGTTGACTTCTCAATTAGCATCATTTAATTAGGGTTTGACCAATCCACAGAAGGGGATTTGGTCATATACAAAGCTCGACATGATCAATCCACAAAAGGGGATTGATCTATTTAGTAATAACTCAATAATAAGTAGAATATACTTCGCAGTTACAATTTTTCAACACTTCCCATTAACAAGAAGGGTATTCTACAATACAACATCATCAGGAGAGAGAGAGAGGGAAACAACATCATTAGCATCTGGAACACTGAATGGCACATCTATAAATTATCGGAAGTTTTTCTCATCATCAATAACATCATCATTCACAGCATGGAGCTGGAGTATCAACATCATCATCATTCTCTGCATCAACATCAATTAGTATCGTCAATCAGTGAAAGACTGATACATCATCATCAATATCTTCAGCATGAAGTTGAAGTAGCAACATCACCATCATCTTCAACATGAAGTTGAAGTAGCATCATCATCTTCAGCATGAAGTTGAAGTACTATCATCATGTTGAAGTAGTATCATCATCATCTTCTTCAGCATGAAGTTGAAGTAACATCATCATCATTTTCAGCATGAAGCCGAAGTAGTATCATCATCATCATCTTCAGCATAAAGTTGGAATAACAACATCACCAACACAAGGTTGGTACTACAACATCAACAACATGAGGCTGATACAACAACATCAACAGCATGAGGCTGAGACAACAACATCATCAGCACAAGGCTGAGATACCAACATCATCAACACGAGGTTGAGATAAAAACATCATCACAGCACGAGGCTGGAGAAACAACATCATCACAGCACGAGGTTGGAGCAACAACAACATCATCATCATGAGGTTGGACCAACAACATCATCATCATCATAGGGAAACAGAATGAGGCAGGTGTAACAACATCATTTTGTGGTACTCTGATAGTCCCTAGGGATCTGCCCAGGAATCATAAGATTCCCTACGATATAAAATCCTAATGGAGCTACCACGTGGTAATCTGACAGACTGTCCTTACCAGACCTTCGGGATCTACCTAGGAATCATAAGTTTCCCTAGGATTATAAAAATCCTAACGGAGCTGCCACTATTGACCACAACTGGCATATACATGCACAGGTACTCTGACAGACCATTCTTACCGGACCTTAAGGATTTGTCCAGGGATGATCAATCCCCTAGGATATAAAATCCTAACTAAGCTACCCGTTGTTGGTCAGGATACCATAGTATCATCAACATCACTCCCTCTTTCAAGGGAGGTCCTTTTGGACTATACCAAGCTTGTCTGGAAAGTATTCAAACTTTACACGAGATAGAGGCTTAGTCAACACATCTACAACCTGCTCATTTGTGCCAATCATATTGGATATTTACAGCTCCCCTCTGCACCATATCACGAATGTAGTGATATCGGATTTCTATGTGCTTTGATTTATCATGGAACACAGGGTTCTCCGTCATCTTTATACAACTCTAGTTATCACATAGAATCACGGTTGCTTTTATCTCCAGATCAAATAGATCCGTCAACAACTCTCGAAGCCATATGGCTTCACAACTAGCGGGACATGTTGCAATGTATTTCGGTTCTATCATGCTGAGAGGAATATTGGATTGCTTCCCACTCTACCATAAAGTCATGGCTGACCCCAGAGTGAAACAAAATCTTGAAGTGCTCTTTCTATCAAAAACACTTCCAACCTAATCTGAATCTGTATAACCAATCAGTCTGAAGTCATGATCTCAATATAATTGAGACCAAAGTCTAACGTACCCTTAAGGTATCTCATCACAGGTTTTGCAGCAACAAGGTGAACATGTATGGGCTCTACTAGATATTGACTCAAGGTGTTCACAAAAAGACATACATCTAGCTTGGTATTCATCAAATACATCAACAATCCAATTATTTGTCTGTACAGCGTAGCATCAACCAATCTTGACGTAGTATCAACCATAAGTTTCAACTTTGTTTCCATGGGTTTTTTCATGGAATTACACTCCAACATATCAAACCTCTTCAGTATTTCAACTGCATACTTCCCCTGGTTAAGTAAGACCTTCTCTGGGCTATGCCAAACCTCAAGACCTAAGAAATAATGCATTAGGCCTAGTTCTTTCATCTCAAATTCTGCAGCGAACTTCTTCTTACAATCAGTGATGAGATTTTCTTCATCTGTCAAGAATACATCATCCACATACAACAACAATATAAATAGCTCATCATTCATAACATTGAAGTAAAGGTTAGAATTATCTTTACTCTTGGTAAAGCCCAAGCTCGTTAGGAAACTATCAATTCTTCCATATCAAGCTCTGGAAGCTTGCTTCAATCAGTACAATTTTTTCTTCAATATGTAGACATGAGTCTTTTATATTCAACTTTAAACCAAATTTTCACACCTTATTGTACCAACCTGGTACACTTGTTCAGCTTCAACTTATTATGCACAATCATGTGCTAGCTCTATGTGCTTTCTGCAAAGCACTAACTGTCTCAATGTCTGAGAGTATGTCCTGTACTATTTCTACAATTGTTCCTACTGGAATTGGGACTCTGCACCTACAGTTTCTATGAAGCTGAGAATCATTGTAGTTATTGAACTCTGTGAGTAGCTCCTCTAATCTATCACATCAACAACTTCATCTAAAACTGGGAGTGGCTCAATAACTGATATTGAAGATAGATCATCTCCTTTCATGGAGGTAACTCTATCTGCTATTGTATTCATGTTTCCATGTCCTGACTAATGTATTGCACCAACTGCCACTCAATTTTAAATATGGGGATTTCTCCCCCTGCATCTCATAATGTATATGAATCATGGTTGTTTTGGTTGTCTTCATGAATACTAGAACTAATTATTCAATTACTGGATTAAGTGTCTCTTCATAGTCTTCTCCCTCTTGCTGGGAGGATCTTATGGACACAATTCATTTTTTGTACATCTGCAACATGCTTGATCTGTTAGATCAATCTTGGAAGTCAACACTAACTTCCCTTCTAGTCTCACGGAAAAATCCATATCCCAATCCTTCTGACTGGCTTCCTTCCCTATCACTGAAACAAGGGAATCTTCCCATCTAATCCTCTCTGATATTAGGCTCACTATGTTCTTGATTTCTTCTGAGTGTACAAAGACTTCATCATCTCTTATAGGATATACTTGGTGTTGAATACCAAGTCTTAATATGAAAAGCTGAGACAGACTTCAAACGAGTTCAGCTTCCTGTCAAGGTAGATTCATTATCCTTTGAACAAGTCTATTGTGAGTTCTTGTTCTAATGTTCGGTCATCTTTGGAGCCTTCTCCTCCTTACAATCAATCTCCATATGAGATACTTTGGATCTCAAAAGATAGCTTCTTCTTCATCTTCTTTAGTACATGAATGTATATGGTCATGTACATAATCTGCTTCATGTCTCATCTAATTTGTTGTCTTCTACAACCTTCACTATAGCTTCATCAGGATTATCACCTATGACCTGCCCGGAACAAGATCAACAACAAACAAGCATAATACTCTTTATAATAATAAAACAACTATGGGAACAATCATGACAGTAGCTCCTTTAGAGTTATTACTTGTGACCTTCCTAAAAAAAAGATCAAAAGTAATAAATATAATGCGAGATGAGATCAACACTCTTCTAGTGTTGTGATCAAACGTTCCTCCATGGTAACTTGGAACCAACACAAGAGGTTTCTCTTGGAGGAGATGTTAGTTGTATCTGGTAAATGATTACAATAATCATTTATCTCAATGTTCTCACATGCTACCAAGTATAATACTTTTCAAATATTGCTACCTCAACTATGGTGTTTACTTGTAATGAGGTAGTTATCAACTTGTCATGTGCAACTTTGAATCTTATCAACTTAATCAATCAAACCTTGAACTTGGAGTCTTGTCCTCAAGTGATCCAGGTGGATATTGGTGGCAACCTACCTATTCCACTTGAACCCACACCATTGTTTCATTCAGTTTTTCAGTTTCCTTAATTCTAGCACAATTTACTATTTTTAGCAATTTTTCAGGTCCTGAACTTCCAGAGCCGTTTTGAGGCCCTAAACGACGTTTTTTGGGCATGAATGTTGCGGCGAATATGAGTTTGGAATGAACTCAATATTCATTGTTAGCAGTGTAGTCCTCGAATATATCTTTCTAACGATGTATCATGTGCGTCAAACGGAGATAGTATGCCAAAGTTACGACCCCAGGAAATTGATGTACCAATTTACCCCAACGGGGCTCATATTCTGGTGTTTCATCTCCTAGGGTTAGGTTTTTGGATGTTTAGGGTTTTCCATTGTTTCTCAATAATATATAGGCCTTCGAGCCTCATTGTAACACAAATTTCAGAGGCCAGTAGCCGCCACATCTCTTCTCAGAGATAAGCTACCAGCGCCCGAGCTATTTTATTTCCATTCTGTCTGTAAGCATATTTCAGTCATTTGTTGTTAATGAAATGAAGTTTTACTTCCATTGCATCTCTGAGTTTATGTGTATTTCTATATTTCATTGTGTTCCTACATAAATCTAGATCAGTGGTATCGGAGCAGTATGCTCTTTCTCAATCCTTCTTTGCATGTCCCCAACAAGGTTGGGGTATAAGGAGTTAGGGCTCAATCTGGTTGAATTGTTGCAAGATCAGCCTCGCAAACCCTGATGGTCCCCCATGGGGGAAGAAAAGAAATATGAGGGAGTAGGAGATCCTATCAAATTATTGCTTGAGGAGGCCCTCGAGAAACAAATGAATGCGATGATGGACAAATTTTCCCAGATCCTTCAATGACTGCCCACTGGCAGTGCATCTACATCCAACAGCCACTCTGGAGGCGCCACTCCTTTTAAGGTACAAGTAAACTTTGGCATTCCCATATTTGAGGG
>JZKD02S0097909.1:501503-537156 GCA_000966675.3 Picea glauca | reverse complement strand
TCTTCTCTGCCTATACCCAATTTCATAAATAACCCATGTTCTGCATAGCTAGCCTAATATTCTCTTCAAACAAATCTATATCAGACAGAGAGATCCCTCTCTGAGTCTTGGAGGGCTAGATCCAAGACTTGAAGCGGTTTTGATGTTGCCTCTGTGACTTCCTTCTTCAGCCTTGGGCAAATTACAGAGTGCTAACACTACCGTCCCAACCCATACAAATTCCTCTCTTGTGGATTTCTTTTCTTGACTCACAGTCTTACCCGATCTGATTGTACTCAACCCCTATGTGCCTAGTAACTATGGGACACGACCACTCACACCCACCCTCTTACATCCATTCAATGATTGGCTTTGGAAACACTCAATCAGAAGTTGTGAAGGACACAAGGGTTTTGTAATGAACAACTTCACTCTGAATCCATAATAAGATACATATAATAATAATTGATTGTAAAAATAATGATGATATTACAACGATAGGGCCTACCTATATATATATATATATGCCCTATGGTCTTTTATGAATAGTCATGACTTTTTATTACATTAATGTTTAATTTTACCTTTATTTATTATTTTAATGTATTTATATTATATTATTTATTTATTTTGACATTACCCTTCCCTTAAATTTGGCTTTGTCCTCAAAGCAACGATAAGGAAGGATGTAACTGGAGAAAGTGCTCTGACTCCCATGCAACGTCTTCTTCCGGTAGATTTTTCCATTTAATCAAATATTTCTTGATTACTCGAGAACATGATCTCTTTTCCCGAGTGGTGATAATGGATTCGGGATATAAAATGATTCTTCCTTCCTCATCCAACATAGGAAGTATAGTTTGTGCCTTTTGTTGTTTCCTCAAGACTCTCTTTGGACATGATACATGAAAGACATTGTGGATACGACTTTTATCTGGTATATCCAACTGGTAAGCTACGTGACTGATTTTTCTATTTATTTGATATAGTCCATAAAATTTTGGAGCCAATTTATTCTTTCCATGTTGTTTAAGGGATAATTCTTTGTAAGGTTGAAGTCTCACAAATACCCAGTCTCCTACTTCGAACTCTTTTTCTGTTCGGTTTTGGTCATCTTGTTCCTTCATGCGGCTCCTTGCAACTGTTAAGTTTTCTTTGAGTAACTGAAGGATTTTCTGACTTTCATCTAAATGGTCTTTTACTGACACAACTTTTATCTGGCTGGTGGCCAATTCTTTCCATGATGGAGGTTTTTAACCATAAAGAGCTTGGAAAGGTGTCATTTAATCTTATGTGTGATAAGTGGAATTATACAATCAATAATAATATGTATCTTATTATGGGAGTCAAAGGGGGTGGGAACAGGTTGCGAGAGAGTGGGGGAGAGTTACGGGAGGGAGTGGGGAGGTTTATGGGAGAGTTACAGGAGGGTAGTAAGGCTATGGTTTCAGACTGTGGGAGAGAGTTACGGAAGCGAGGGTTGCAAGGTGAGGGAAAATGATGTGGGGCATGTGGGGAACAAGGGGGTGGTGGTGAGGGGAAAAATGTGGGGGTGTGGAGAATGATTGTGATACGGGGGAGCGATTAGCTCTGATACCAATGTGAAGGAAACAAGGGTTTTGTAATGAACAACTTCACTCTGAATCCATAATAAGATACATATAATAATTGATTGTAAAAATAATGATGATATTACAATGATAGGGCATGCCTATATATATATATGCCCTATGGTCTTTTATGAAGAGTCGTGACCTTTTATTACATTAATGTTTAATTTTACTTTTATTTATTATTTTAATGTCTTTATATTATATTATATTTATATTATATGATTTTAGGATGTGACCACTTGCACCCACCCTCTTACATGTATTCAATGATTGGCTTTGGGAACACTCAATCAGACATCGGAAGGTTCATATACAATTGGAAAGTTTAGGAAAATGAATTAAATTGATATACATGGGTAATCCCCCCCTTGACCCCTCTTGGCCATTATTCTAGATATGTCCCCCTCTTGTGGATTAATTCAACCCCAATCTCTTGTCCATGTCCCCGTAGCAGTTGGCATCACATTTTTATTATTAAAACATTGAAATACAATTGACATATTACATCACTTGGTCGTAGCCACATATTGTATCCACATAGGCATTAATTAAACTGGGGATTATAATCGGGATGTTACATCCCCCCTTCCCTACAATTGTGTGCCATCCTCGGTGCACCGTATGTCAATAAACACACACACATATGAAAATTTACATCACAATACTTAGAAATAAAATTATGCAATTTAACAGCTCCAATAATAGCTCCAACCATCATTCTCTTGTTCCTCTCAACTCATTGACCCAAGGAATGCACCATTTGTTTATTAGGGTAACCCAAGGTATGTACCATCTATTTATCAAGGCTAACCCAAGGAATGATTCATTTGTTTACAAGGTCCCCAAGGCAGTTGGCTATGACTCTAAGATGTGGTTCTAGAACTGTAGCTACTCAAAATGGAGTCTTGCATTATGTTTTCTTCAAAATTGTAAAAAAATTGTGGGTACTCTTCCCACATGTTTTCTTCATGCTCCCTTGTAGCATCTTTAGGACTGCAGTAGTTCCATTGAACCTTTACCAGCCCTATGGCTTTGTTCCTAAGCACCTTGACTTTCTGGTCCAGGATGCGTATTGGTTCCACCCGGAAATCCCCTTTGTGCTCCACCTAGATCACATTCCAATCAATTATGTGGTTAGGATCAAGTAGACGCTTTTTTAATAAGGATACATGAAGTACATTATGCAATCTTATGAATGCATGAAATGCTAGCATATATGCAATTGGTCCTATCTTTTCTAATATTTCAAAAGGTCCACAATATCTTCCTGCCAACTTTGGAAACTTCCTAATCTCATCGAACTTATCTTTTCCTTTACTTTTAAGAACACATGTTCTCCCACTTTAAAATCTCTGGAAAATCTATTCTTGTTTGCATAAATTTTCTGTCTATACTGGGAAGCCTTTAAATTTTGCTTTAGATTTTCTATCTGGTCTTCCATTTCTTTGAACAAATCTGGCCCAAAAACTACTATATCTACTGGATTATCCCAACTCATCGGGGTCTTAAATTTTCTACCATACAATGCTTCAAACAGACTCATCCTCAATGAGGACTAATACCCATTATTGTAGGAAAATTCAACTAAATGAATATAATCTTCCCACTTTGATGGTTGATTCATCAGATACATTCTAAGCATGTCCTCAATTATATTGTATTCCTTTCGATTTTCCCATATGACTCTAGATGATACATTGTACTGAGATTCAAATTTGTTCCAAAGCCTTTGAACAAACCTTTCAAAAATTTTGAAGTAAACTTTGGATCTCTATCTGAAACTATTGTCTTAGGTACTCCATGTTGTTACAAGGAAAATCTCTCTATGGATAAGGTAAACCACAACAGACAGAAATGACTACAAAAATCAACTCTATCCCAAAAACATGCTATATAAACCAATATGCAAGCGAGATAAGAAAGAGGCCTACCTCGTTCAGATGTTCAATGAATTCCACCATTGAGCACTTTGACCCAAATCTATATACCTGCAACTAGTTCTCAACAACCAAGAAAAGCAAGCATATTGTGATAATATAAAAGGTTAGCACATTAGATAGCATAATCCATTAATATACATAACAAATATGCCCATGGATAATAACTCAAATATTTTCAAGATATCAATTAGACGGAAAAGGAGTATTTCTATTAATAAATGATCAGCATAAGTGAAAATATTACAGACTTTTGTGTCGGCATGGTTCAGAACTGAGAAACTAAGTTCCTTCCAGCTGGGCCTCTACCACTTAAATCCTCCACCAAAGGCAATCTCATAAGAGAGAAACAATGAGGTTCTCAATCAATAGGGGAAGAGCTTGGGGGTTGAACATTGTGTTCARACTTAAAGGACAAAGGGATGCAGACTCAATATGAAGTAAATAATTTCTCCAGAGTAACTTTTCTCTCAAAGTTGAATTCTTTCTCCTCTTTCCATAGCTTATAATTGGACCATTTATGGCCTTCAAAATGGAACTGAAGGGCCAAGTCAGAATGTTTCTAGTATATGGAAGGCCAAGGATCATAGATCTCCTGTCATGACATGGAAACCCGACATTAATTTTCATTTTCTGGCACAAATATCGATGTACACGGGTTGTAGTGGAGCAGCCTACGTATACACATGTTGTATAATATGCAAGATACATACATGTGGAAAAATATGTATTTTTAGCTCTGGATTTTACAAACAGGGATGATAAGTCTGCATAGGGAAATGGAAAAAGGCCTTCTATGCAAGATTGCATAGGGTGAGGCAAATATTTCTATAACAAATGCCCCCTAATGTGTGAGGTCAAAGGATTATCTGTGATGGACGAAATACATTATAAACAACCCAGAAGTGGAGTGATGGGAAACCATCTGGAAGAACTAGTTGCTCATTACATTATGCACTGACTTTGCATACATGGTTGCGAATAAAATTACACTGCAGATCCATGTGAAAATATATCAAACAAGTGTTTGTGGCCATGAATAGACAAATACAAATGTGTTTTACATGCCAAAAATTTCTCATAGTCACGAACAAGGCCCAATAGAACCAGTCTCAAAACCAATCTGAATATATTTGTACACAATGGAGTACAATATGATCTCCCATGATCACTGAAGTCATATAGGTACTAGTCTAATGAAAAGGAAGCAATAGCTCAAGAAAGTTGCAGCCACATAGTGAAGTTTTCAAGTCTTCTACACAATCCGCCAAGGGTGCAAGTCTACATCATGTGAATAAAGGAGTTGAGTTCAAACACAATGAGACATCGTTTGATTACCGGTCATTGAGGTATATCGTCAACAAACATGAGACAGCATGTCGATAATGAAAGTAGGTATCAAGGCACCAAATACATTCTTACAAGTGTGAATAAAGGAGACGGTGTCGAACACCTGAAGAATCCATCAATCAGGAGACATTGATGTATTCCCAACTGTCGATGGCGAGAGAGCCTACCACTAATGACTGCAAGACTCAAAGTACTCATAAGACTCTAGGTCTCGTTTCCAGAATAAATGGGCTGAAGTCGATGGAAAGAGACCCACTGAAAGGAGAGCATTAAGGCATCTATCATCATTCAGCACGAGGTACAAAGAAGGATCTTCATGATTTGGTGGAAATCGAACAAAGAACATGTTCATGAACCAGCGACCCTGTGCATCTTTAGTGTGTTCCAAGTGCAAGCGGTACAATTAAAAGACCCTCTGGATAGCACCCAATGATGAAAACTATTTACAAAGGTGAGGAAACCACCAATAATGCTAATGGCATCCAAGAAACTGCATGAATCCCAATGTGTGAATAGATGTATTCATGTCAAACACAAGGGAAACCACCCATTCAATGACCAATGATGAAATGTCGATTGCTAGGTTCAAGGTTTCCTATCAATGATGAAAGTAGGGCTAGGGTGCATGATAGGACTATAATATCATGTGATTCTGAGATAAACTGAGGGTATGGCCAACATGCAAAGTCAAAAGTTCTGAGAAGTGGTCGCCACAGGTTGATAGACTTCCTTTGAACAAGAGCATGAGACATATGGAGGACTCTGGCAGCATAGACCCAATGATGAAACCATGAGATGCAGGAGGCATCAATGAAACCCTCTATAGGGAACGGAAGAGTAACCAGACAGTAGAGAAGACTCTGTAATGAGCTCAGCTTCCTAAGGCCATGCTAATCCCAAAATTATGATGATGAATGGACTCAAATAACTTTGTGCTCTATTCAAAGGCGACACGACTGTTGCCAATATAAGATAATACTCCATTCTCGCCCATCTTTTTTTGTTTTTTCATAGACAAATGAATTCTATGATACAAAGGAGGAAACAAGTGTCGCAAGTAAGAAAAACTAGTTCCAGCAGTGGAACATACCTATGCTCAATGCAAGGAGATGCATGCGGGAGATGGACACTCAGGGGAATGTTCCCTTCTGGGTATAGGGTGTCAAATTGCAAAAGATATCAACAAGGATCTGCTTGTTTGAGGATGCAAAAACTGTTGAGGCAAACGGTTTACAACGGAAAGAGAGAACCGGCTATAGGCTCAATACTGCAAGTGAGGGAATGAGATGAAATCACAACTTAATGCCAAAAAATGTCCTTTTTATGTATTTTAGTCTACTTGGTGTGAAAAAGGGATAAACTTGTGCCAAATAGACATCCTTTCAAACCCAATTTACGAGTGTGAAAGAGACAAGTTCACTCAAAAATATTTTTGCTTTTTCAAGATGAGTTGGAAAAGAGATTAAATTAAACTCGTTTGGGAGTCCTCGGGGTATAAGGCAACATGTTTATGAGTGAGAAATGTCGCTCAACATAAATTCATGTACTAGCTATGAGGGACTCCCGGTCCTATGGAAAAAATCTATGCATGGCCACCAAGTGAAGTAGTGGATCTAACCAGGGCACCCATGTTTGGTAAGTCTCTACCACTTGAATACGACACAACTTATAGCAAATGGAAGGTTATGTGTCGCAACAAATGGGTTAGTACCTAAGGCATAAAAAATGAGAGTTATAGGATAATGCAAAAATGCATGATGGAATGGATACCTATCCTATATGTTGGGTAATGAAAATACATGTTAGCGGTGACGAATGACCAACATAACGGTGAAATCCACAAGAATCCTTGGTGAAAAATACAAAAGCCAACTCAATCCACCTTTGGGTTAGTCCATTAGGTGAAAAAATGGCTCAAAACTATAGAAAGTGGGTAAAAATTGCTTATAAATAGTAACAAAACCATAAATTACTATATCATTTTGATTTTTAACCCAAATAGTGAAAATTGGACCAAAATACCTCTGAGATTGAACTGGTGATTGCGGGAGCATCAGGAAATGAAATCAGAAACCGTCTAGACCAGGTAAATCTTCTTCCCTCCCTCTTCATTTTCAGTGGATTAAATTTTTAAATTAGGTTCCAAATTTTGAGTAATTTAGGGCGTAAATTATGAAATTCAGTGTACGCGGGTTGTCTCTTATCGGGTCGCGTGTACGATGGGTTATACATGCCTGTGAAAACTACAGGGCAGGTATACTGAGCCCTATATGCACCTGTAAGTGAAGCAAATCACCTACATGCATGAAATCAATGATTTCTATGGTTGCTAACTCAAATTTTGTCTTTCCTTTGGCAGGATGGTTCTTGAATGGAGGGAAAGAGAGCACGAGGAGGTCGATGTTGTTGTGGATTGAGATCCAGGGGCCCAAATATCCTTGAAGAGATGTGGCTTATATAAATTTTGGGCGCTCAAAGGGATGAGGGACCAGGTGAGGCTGCTTGACATGCTTATGGGTTACTGGGACCCTGAGAGTGAAAGCTTCATCCTCGATGGGCAACCATTGAGGATTAAAGTAGAGGATATTTACTGTTTGACTGTATTATCATGCTGGGGAGAGGTTGTAAACCTCAAATCATGGGGATCAAGGAGCGTAATGAAAATAGAGGAGTACATTGATTCCCACTAAGTAGCAGGGACTCCGAAGGTATGAAGTCAACTCCCTATCCGAGTGATAAACAATCTCAGCCTAAAGATTGTTGTCTTAGTATTGACCAGGATCACAGGTTCGACCTCATTGCATCAAGCATCGATACTGCTCATGTTCTATGCAGTACAATTTTTGAGACCCACAATATATGACTGGTGTACCTCACTACTGGAAAATATGAAGAGCTAGCTGACAGAGTGCAAACAGGGGAGTAAGAGGAATTTTGGGTTTGCCTCTATCTTACGCAGTTTCTTCTTCGAGCAGGTTCCAGTCTTGGGACCTAGAGTCAAGATTCTTCCGAGAGGACCTCATGGTCCAGTCATGGCACGGTGGACCAAGTTAATGAGGCGGTAGGGGGGAGGTAGGGTGCCCACACCCTACAACAAGGATTTCTTCTACTGGTGGCAGTGACAGGTCATTTCCCTATATGACTATCCCTATGCGGGGATATACTTCTGAGGATATCCGTACATGCCACTTCCACTAGGGTCTACCTACAGTGAAATAGGTATGTCGAATGTTTTTAAATATTTCATTTTTTTTGTATAATAGAACAAAAATATTTTTGGGTGGTGCTTAAGTACTAACTAGACACTTGTGTAACACAGACGTGGGTCTGCGACGGCCGAAAAGGATTCCTCGACATCGACGGAGGAACTAGGGAGATGATGTGGTGGGAGGAGAAGTTGAGAGAGTCCTACAAAACGTGCAAGGAAACCTGTCTCGTTTGACTCATAGGATTCCCATGGTTCAGGTACAGGATCTGCCAGAAGCCATGCAACGACAACTGGTTGGTGTGCCTAGAGCTTGGGTGTGACTCTTTCAACGTCTCGCAAATGCCATAGTTTTTTACCATGGCACACATCCAGCGCCACAGGCGTAGATGTCGTGGATATTGTAGTACCGGCTGTATATGTGTATTGAGGGTATTAGCACCAATTTTTTACTATAAACACCATATTTTTTGAAATATAAAAAAGGATCTTCAAATTTACTTATATTTTATAATGTGTACATTGATGAGATGGTTTTGTTTGCTTTAGTTATGTGACAAAATCCAATCTAAAATGAAATTATCATAAGCATCGGATACATGATTAGAACTCTTAGGAATGTGATAATATGTAATAAAATCAAACTGTCGTTCTAAAAGACGTACCCGTAGGAATCGTCGGAGTAAAGTAGGCTATCGTTCAATTGACATACTACTAACTGGGAATCTAGGCGAACCTCTAAAGAGAAAATACCATGTGAGATAGCATCATGCAAAAGTTATATAACGACGTTATATTCGGCCAAATTGTTCGTGGATAGCCCTAGGCATACGCCACCTGAAGACACTAGTAGACCTTCGGGCAAGTAAACCACCCAAGAGGTGAAAGTCAAGTTATGTGTATGACGACTGGCTCCGTCTACAAATCCTAGGTAGACCAAAGACTCTGTTGAAATTTTCCAACCACGGAAAAAATCGATAAGCAAGATGAAGACGAAATGAAAGGGAAAATATATATACACTAAATTACATTAGTATACAAAGAGTTCCGCCCAAGCTTGGGGCTCAAGCATAACATCTTTTTAAGTAGAGCCCATTTCTGGGCTCGGACAACATATTCCCTTCATAATTTTCTAACTCGTAGACTCCTTTTTCTAAGACACGTCGCACGATATAAGGACCGTGCCACATGGTTTTAAACTTGCCTGCCCCCAGTGGTTCTTTGGCTTGATCATACAAGAGGACCAAGTCACCCTCAGCGTACAACTGAGGACAGATAGACTTATCGTACTGGACCTTGACACGTATTTTGTTCGCCTCGATATTCCTAGAGGCATCTTGATGCTGCTCGTCAAGACTCTCTAGGTGTACAAGGCATCGCTCGAGATCGAAAGTGTCAGGTAGGAGCGCGACTGCCAACTTAAGAGAAGGGATTTCACATTCAATAGGTAACATTGACTCCACACCATGTACTAACTAAAAAGGGGAAAATCCGGTCGCATTCTTGACCAAGGTTCAGTATGCCCAAAGTGCGGGATATAGCATAATGTGCCAGTCGTACTTACTCCGGCTGACAGTTTTTTCCAAAATGGTCTTAAGAGACTTGTTGACGGCCTTTACTTGTCCATTTTCCTGGAGTTAATAAAGAAAAGAATGACCATGTCTAAACCCCAGCTTAAATGCTATCTCTTCCATCATTTCGTTCTGAAAGTGACTGCCATGATCAGTGACAATCTCACTCGGGATACCGAACCGAGTGATAATTTGATTGAATACGAAGAAGGTTCATGTCTTCCCATTGAATTTAACTGTAGGCATGGCATCGGCCCACTTAGTAAAGTAGTCAATGACCACGATAATGTGTTGATGCTCCCCAGCCAAAGTTGGGTTGCAATCCACGAAGTCCACCCCCCACTTGGTGAAGGGATCGACAATAATGACTGAATGAAGAGGGGTTGGATGCAAGTGCATTTTTCGAGTGAACACCTGGCAGGGGTGACACTTCTTAACTACTTCAATACAGTCTTTAAATATAATAGGCCAGAAATAACCGGCTCGCAAAAAATTTTGGGTTGTTCCAAGCTCGGATAGGTGACCACCACAAGCCCTGTTGTGGCAATCGTTCAGGACTAAATAGGCTTCTCCGTGAGTTAAACAACGACGCAAGATATTTTCTATTCCTCGGCAATACAAAGTGTCACCGAGGATAGTATAATTCTTCGCTTGGTACCTTACATGTCATCGGTCATCTCGTGAGAGATGCTGAGGGAACTTCAAAGTTTGAAGATAGAGAAGAATGTCTCCATACCAGGGGTTGGACGACGAGACAAGAAAAATGTGTTTGTCTGCAAATGAATAAACATGTATAACATCCTCATCTAATCATGGAAAGTCAGATATTAACTCCACAAAGAATAGCGATTTCTTGAATTTCACAGAAGAGAAATCGAGATAAAACACTTGTAAAATGACAATCCATTTATTATATTTTCCTCCTATGACACGCCTGGTAAGGACGTATTGAAATGGATTGACATCGGAAACCAAAGTAGTCTTGCAAAGCAATATATAATGACGTAAATGTTAGACTACGTGAACGACAGCCAAATCTATCTTCTCAACGTGAGAATAATTAAGTTCAGGACCGACTAAGTTTAGACTAAGATAGTATATGACGTGCTCGCAAAGCTCATCATCCTCCTAAACCAAAACCATACCAATCATCTCCTCATACTCGATGATATAAATCAAGTAATCCCTACTGTAGTCAGGAGACTTCAGCAGAGGCATCGATACCAAGGCTTTCTTCAAAGCATCGAAGGACTCCTGGGCTTGCTCATCCCAGATAAAAGGGGTGTCCTTCTTCAAAAGATGCATGAAACCCTTAGTGATATTGGCATAGTTTACTATAAACCGACAAAGAAAGTTAGTTTTCCTTTGTAAACCTTGAAGTTGTCTAATCATGCATGGGGGAGGCAATCGAAGTATTGCCTCAACCTTTAGAGGATCTACCATGATCCCAGTCTCAGAAACTAGAAATCCCAAAAGACAACCAGACCTAATGCAAAATATGCACTTGTGAGGGTTCAACCGGATTCTATAGTAACGACATATTTTGAAAACAAGCTGAAGGTGCATAGCGTGATCCTCTCTCTTGCAAGAGTGAGTAGCAAGATCATCAAGGTAAGCTTCGACTATGTGCTTAAGATCATGAAAAGCGAAGGTCATGGCACGTTGAAACATTTCTCTGTCGTTTTTTTGGCCGAAAGGAATTTTTCGGTATACGAAAGTACCCCAAGGACAAATAAACTTCGTCTTGTGTTTATCCTCAAGTTTAATTTGAATTTGTTTATATCTTGAAAAATCCGTCCATAAAAGAAAATACTTCGCTTCCCGCACACTCATCGAGAATCTTATCGATGAAAGGTGTCGGGAAGTTGTCTTTAGGACAGGCCTTGTTTAGGTCACGAAAGTACATACATACATGGATAGTTTCTTTCTTCTTATTCACTAAAATGGGGTTGGATACCCATTCAATCAAGTGAACTGGGTAGATGAAGCCATCATTAAGTAGCTTCTCCACCTCTGCCTTAATAGCAGGGGCCTTCCAGGGATTGACAGCTCTAAGATGTTGTCAAACAGGTTTAGAATCCAGGTAATTTTGAATCTCATGTTCGACAATATGAGGGTCGATTCCTGGAATCTCTTCATATGACCAAGCAAATACATATTGAAATTCCTTGAAGAGTTCGATGTAAATTAGGATTTCTTCTGGCGAACAATCTGCATCGATATTTACGTTTTCAACCTTTCCAGGGGTACGAGACATATCGATCATGATGGTAGCATAAATACTCGCCATATTTCCTTCGGCATAAATGTCGTGCGTATCAAGTGGAACTACGACGTGATCGACTATCTCACTCAGAGTATATCGAAATTCATCTTGTTTGATTCTTTCAAGCTCTTGGAGAAAATAAGAGCGATGATGCATATCATCCCAAGGTTTGTCAGAACCATTCATGGCTTCGATGATATCTTTGTCTGAAGGCAAAGTCTCATCAAGGAAATCATGTGAGCAAGACAACAAAGTGGCCCACACGGGCCTAAGAATGGGATCCTCCTCGTCCGTCGGTGAGGTAACAGAATCGAGATCGGCGGAAGAGTCAAGAGCAACTTGATAGGCAGTCTTCATTGCCGATAGTGGCATGGCCATTCCAGCATGAAACTGACCTTCACAAGACAAAGTCGGGGAAGTTAGGGTCCACAGATCACTAAAATAGGAAGTGCGGAAAGGAATGGACCTCCATGTTGAAACAGGCCTATTGTACATGGCGTAAACATGGTGACTTGGTGTCGTGAAGTCGAAAGTACCCATAAGGGAAGAATACATTCCGACATCGATATTCTCATTTGTCAGCTGAGAATTGTCGATCACAAGGATCGACGGTCCAATAGATGCATTAGGACTAGAGTACGCAAAGGATAACTGGTCGATCGTCACGATCTTCCCTTCATGAGGAAAACAAAGAGTGCAGAAGATGGACAATACAACGATGACCATAGCATAGGTCCAATTGCATCCTAATAACAAGTTATAATCTAGAGGCGCATCAACTACCTCGACCTCCACCTCTACCGTCTTCATAGCTAACTGGAACGGGAAGGTAGGAAGAATATCGTGAGGGCAGAAGGAATGACCCTCAAAAGCAGTCAACATGTTCGATGACTTAGAAAGAGTCAAAGAACCGAGAGCTTTCCAATAGATCAAGGACATCACACATGTAGCAATCCCTTCAACAACAACCGCACGCTTGATGGTATACTTTGAGTACTCCACGTGGATTTGGAATGTCACATGGTAAGTCAAGTGAAGCTCCACATCTATGATGTCAAACTTGATCACTTTTGAGCCACTGGGTTCTAGAGCTCCTAAAGTAGATAGTAAGGCATTCCTCTATGAAGGACACGTTTGGAGTACCTCCAAAGCCGACATCGCACAAGGGGTTTGACCCAGGTCCTCAACAATAGAGTAGTTCTTGGCAGCTCTAGCATTTGGATTGTGGGTAGAGTGCTTGAGTACTCCTTTTGAAATACGAGGTGGTGGCTCTGGTTTTTCAATCTGTAAATTCATCTCTAGGGGAGGAGGAGGAGATTCTAGACCATGAATAAATTGCAAAGAGCTATAATCTTGAGATCGAGTGGCTACATGAACTTTCGCATCGACCATATTGATACACAAACGGTCATCGTCTTGCAACGGCGGGTTTTGACTCCCACCAGCCACATTTCAGGAATTTGAGGAGCTCAAGGCCATGTGTTGGTTATGTGGAAATGGATTCGTTAGCATGAAGGGCGGTAGAGATAATAGCCTCGCAGCCTCCACCAGTTTGGGGCATAAATGGGTAAGGTGATCATCTGTGCAAAGCTTACAGGGAAACTTCACCTTACGTCTTTCTCGTTTTCCCCCTCCAACATTATTATTTGTCTTCTCATTATTACCATTTTCCTTGGGTTTATTATTATGTTTCCCACCTGTTAGAGCAAATTCATGTTAGCGCAAATTCTTGCAAGGGGGCGTTTTCTCTCCAAGATTCGAGCCTGTGGCGTAAACGCGAAGAAATGGGGCTTAAAGAACCCATCAAATGCATTTTATTCATTTACAGGCATGAGCGCCCAAGCGTGGCACAGAAAAAATTCATTTCTGGCTGCCAATCAAGTGAGCGGGTGAAGTTATGTTGTCAATGGCCAAGATCCACCTACAAAGCAGATCAACGATCGACGCGTAATCACGGTTAGCAGAGTTGCGCCAGGATTAGCGCAATGGATAGTTATTATATATCACCAACAAGATCTTAGTCGTCCATCCAAGAGGGACACGTGGTGCGCGATTAGGCTCTTCGCCTTTTCTCCCATCGCGACTTTGAAGCACTTTTCTTTGCAACTAGAATCCCCGAGATGCGAAGTGCCGAAAGCATCCAGGAGGCCAGAATCTCACCGAAAGTGATCTCAGTCGTCCATCCCGCAGGGACACGTGGTGCGTGATTAGGATCTCCGCCTTTTCGCGCATCACAACTTCAAAGCACAAGGAGTAGCTCCCTCCCATCCGCGAGACGCGAAGTGTCGAAGTCATCTGGGACTGGGGCCCACAGTATCGCCGAATGAGTTCAGGACGTCAGATCAGAGAGGGACACATGGCGCCTAATTAGGCCATCTCGTCATTCTCCCATCGTGACTTTGAAGAGCAAGGATCAGCTCCTTCCTATCCACGAAGCTCAAAATGCCGAAAGCACCTTTGAGGATAAGCGTAGGGTCACGGCCCGTGATCACTTGGGGAAATAGAAAGAGCTATGCAAGAGGGGCCAAAAGCGTTGAGTTTAGTCACAGAAGGGATTGTCATGATCTCCAGGTGCCAATCCGATTCGGTCTCAATCCTGGTTCCTGCTAGGAGTAAATGAAGGTGGGAGGAGGTGGTTGAAACCTCTCCTCATTCATTAAGTGTAAGGTATGGAGGATCTGGCAAGCAATCTGCCCGAGACAGTCCTGTGTGCCGATTTTTTCCAAAGAAGCCATGTCGAGTCCTCGACTAGCCAGAGAAATATGCACACGCTAACTCGACACTTAATGGCTCAGCTACCCCCCTTGAAAGAGCCATGCATAGTTAAGGTGGCGTCTAACGAAGGATATCCGTCCGATTTTGACTGAAGGGACGCCACGCCTTAGAGGTCCGAGCACACCTCTGTTAGGCGAATTTTTCTGAGTATATGTACTCAGTTTTTGTATTTTTGAAAGGATCGATGGTTGAGCAGAGGTTCTCGATTGTAAAGTTTTTATGAAGCACTGGTTGTTATGGTTATGTATTGGCTTTGAGACTTCTTGCCTTATGAATGTCAACTTCTTTCCACCTCTCTGTGTACACTATGTTAGAACAGCTCGAAATTGGAGGATCCAGTCGAGTTACGCTGTTATAGGATGATGTATGTTGGATCACTGTAATAGTTGTATTGTTTATAATCAGTTCTTGTATTTTCTCAACGCTGAATGATTTGGAATTGGAAGATCCAATCAAGTCACCCTTCAGTTCCCCGAAACTCTGAACCAAGAGGATCTTGTATTCTGAGTTTTTCCTCCTCAAGCTGATGAAAGGCTTGATGCCCAAAGCAGTCTTGCTCACTCATCTCACTAAGTCTTCCATCTGCTCATTTTATAATCGACTCACTAACTGAAGTTAGATCAAGACCTCCTTTGTTTTTCTACATACCAAGCCCAGTTTCCTGAGTTTGAGTGATATCTTCTTGAGTCTCTACCCATCCGATCACCCCATTAAAAGAAAAATCGTGACATAAATTGATGAGCGTCGGGCTTTGCTCCTGCTGCAATCCAGGAGTGACTTCCAACACCAACATTTATGGCGCCATTGCCAGGGACGAAGTTGAAAATTTCCCTGAGATTGAACAACATTGAGCCTCTGATTCTGAAGGTGCATCAAGTATCAGAGCCTTTGAAGATTGTTGTTGTGCACCTGGCAACTCCATTGTGAAAAATCCACTGTGGCGAACCTGTCGTGTTAATTGTGGATTTTAGAGGTAGACACACGTGGTCCCATCCACAGTTGCCTCTAGCTACACCTAAAACTGATCCGGAGGTGGTTCTCAGAAAAGGAAAGGCCTCTGAAGGAGAAGCTTCCACTGCCGAACCAGGTAATATGCCATCTCCTTCTGTAGGAACTCCATTTTCTCCTCAGTTTCTTAACAGACCTTTTTCTGAAGTTTCCCACTTCCTGAATTTCGGGAGTGTTCCTGCTGAGTTTTCCCCTCCTGGTCTGGGATTGGAGGGAGAAATCCTTNACTTAAAGGACAAAGGGATGCAGACTCAATATGAAGTAAATAATTTCTCCAGAGTAACTTTTCTCTCAAAGTTGAATTCTTTCTCCTCTTTCCATAGCTTATAATTGGACCATTTATGGCCTTCAAAATGGAACTGAAGGGCCAAGTCAGAATGTTTCTAGTATATGGAAGGCCAAGGATCATAGATCTCCTGTCATGACATGGAAACCCGACATTAATTTTCATTTTCTGGCACAAATATCGATGTACACGGGTTGTAGTGGAGCAGCCTACGTATACACATGTTGTATAATATGCAAGATACATACATGTGGAAAAATATGTATTTTTAGCTCTGGATTTTACAAACAGGGATGATAAGTCTGCATAGGGAAATGGAAAAAGGCCTTCTATGCAAGATTGCATAGGGTGAGGCAAATATTTCTATAACAAATGCCCCCTAATGTGTGAGGTCAAAGGATTATCTGTGATGGACGAAATACATTATAAACAACCCAGAAGTGGAGTGATGGGAAACCATCTGGAAGAACTAGTTGCTCATTACATTATGCACTGACTTTGCATACATGGTTGCGAATAAAATTACACTGCAGATCCATGTGAAAATATATCAAACAAGTGTTTGTGGCCATGAATAGACAAATACAAATGTGTTTTACATGCCAAAAATTTCTCATAGTCACGAACAAGGCCCAATAGAACCAGTCTCAAAACCAATCTGAATATATTTGTACACAATGGAGTACAATATGATCTCCCATGATCACTGAAGTCATATAGGTACTAGTCTAATGAAAAGGAAGCAATAGCTCAAGAAAGTTGCAGCCACATAGTGAAGTTTTCAAGTCTTCTACACAATCCGCCAAGGGTGCAAGTCTACATCATGTGAATAAAGGAGTTGAGTTCAAACACAATGAGACATCGTTTGATTACCGGTCATTGAGGTATATCGTCAACAAACATGAGACAGCATGTCGATAATGAAAGTAGGTATCAAGGCACCAAATACATTCTTACAAGTGTGAATAAAGGAGACGGTGTCGAACACCTGAAGAATCCATCAATCAGGAGACATTGATGTATTCCCAACTGTCGATGGCGAGAGAGCCTACCACTAATGACTGCAAGACTCAAAGTACTCATAAGACTCTAGGTCTCGTTTCCAGAATAAATGGGCTGAAGTCGATGGAAAGAGACCCACTGAAAGGAGAGCATTAAGGCATCTATCATCATTCAGCACGAGGTACAAAGAAGGATCTTCATGATTTGGTGGAAATCGAACAAAGAACATGTTCATGAACCAGCGACCCTGTGCATCTTTAGTGTGTTCCAAGTGCAAGCGGTACAATTAAAAGACCCTCTGGATAGCACCCAATGATGAAAACTATTTACAAAGGTGAGGAAACCACCAATAATGCTAATGGCATCCAAGAAACTGCATGAATCCCAATGTGTGAATAGATGTATTCATGTCAAACACAAGGGAAACCACCCATTCAATGACCAATGATGAAATGTCGATTGCTAGGTTCAAGGTTTCCTATCAATGATGAAAGTAGGGCTAGGGTGCATGATAGGACTATAATATCATGTGATTCTGAGATAAACTGAGGGTATGGCCAACATGCAAAGTCAAAAGTTCTGAGAAGTGGTCGCCACAGGTTGATAGACTTCCTTTGAACAAGAGCATGAGACATATGGAGGACTCTGGCAGCATAGACCCAATGATGAAACCATGAGATGCAGGAGGCATCAATGAAACCCTCTATAGGGAACGGAAGAGTAACCAGACAGTAGAGAAGACTCTGTAATGAGCTCAGCTTCCTAAGGCCATGCTAATCCCAAAATTATGATGATGAATGGACTCAAATAACTTTGTGCTCTATTCAAAGGCGACACGACTGTTGCCAATATAAGATAATACTCCATTCTCGCCCATCTTTTTTTGTTTTTTCATAGACAAATGAATTCTATGATACAAAGGAGGAAACAAGTGTCGCAAGTAAGAAAAACTAGTTCCAGCAGTGGAACATACCTATGCTCAATGCAAGGAGATGCATGCGGGAGATGGACACTCAGGGGAATGTTCCCTTCTGGGTATAGGGTGTCAAATTGCAAAAGATATCAACAAGGATCTGCTTGTTTGAGGATGCAAAAACTGTTGAGGCAAACGGTTTACAACGGAAAGAGAGAACCGGCTATAGGCTCAATACTGCAAGTGAGGGAATGAGATGAAATCACAACTTAATGCCAAAAAATGTCCTTTTTATGTATTTTAGTCTACTTGGTGTGAAAAAGGGATAAACTTGTGCCAAATAGACATCCTTTCAAACCCAATTTACGAGTGTGAAAGAGACAAGTTCACTCAAAAATATTTTTGCTTTTTCAAGATGAGTTGGAAAAGAGATTAAATTAAACTCGTTTGGGAGTCCTCGGGGTATAAGGCAACATGTTTATGAGTGAGAAATGTCGCTCAACATAAATTCATGTACTAGCTATGAGGGACTCCCGGTCCTATGGAAAAAATCTATGCATGGCCACCAAGTGAAGTAGTGGATCTAACCAGGGCACCCATGTTTGGTAAGTCTCTACCACTTGAATACGACACAACTTATAGCAAATGGAAGGTTATGTGTCGCAACAAATGGGTTAGTACCTAAGGCATAAAAAATGAGAGTTATAGGATAATGCAAAAATGCATGATGGAATGGATACCTATCCTATATGTTGGGTAATGAAAATACATGTTAGCGGTGACGAATGACCAACATAACGGTGAAATCCACAAGAATCCTTGGTGAAAAATACAAAAGCCAACTCAATCCACCTTTGGGTTAGTCCATTAGGTGAAAAAATGGCTCAAAACTATAGAAAGTGGGTAAAAATTGCTTATAAATAGTAACAAAACCATAAATTACTATATCATTTTGATTTTTAACCCAAATAGTGAAAATTGGACCAAAATACCTCTGAGATTGAACTGGTGATTGCGGGAGCATCAGGAAATGAAATCAGAAACCGTCTAGACCAGGTAAATCTTCTTCCCTCCCTCTTCATTTTCAGTGGATTAAATTTTTAAATTAGGTTCCAAATTTTGAGTAATTTAGGGCGTAAATTATGAAATTCAGTGTACGCGGGTTGTCTCTTATCGGGTCGCGTGTACGATGGGTTATACATGCCTGTGAAAACTACAGGGCAGGTATACTGAGCCCTATATGCACCTGTAAGTGAAGCAAATCACCTACATGCATGAAATCAATGATTTCTATGGTTGCTAACTCAAATTTTGTCTTTCCTTTGGCAGGATGGTTCTTGAATGGAGGGAAAGAGAGCACGAGGAGGTCGATGTTGTTGTGGATTGAGATCCAGGGGCCCAAATATCCTTGAAGAGATGTGGCTTATATAAATTTTGGGCGCTCAAAGGGATGAGGGACCAGGTGAGGCTGCTTGACATGCTTATGGGTTACTGGGACCCTGAGAGTGAAAGCTTCATCCTCGATGGGCAACCATTGAGGATTAAAGTAGAGGATATTTACTGTTTGACTGTATTATCATGCTGGGGAGAGGTTGTAAACCTCAAATCATGGGGATCAAGGAGCGTAATGAAAATAGAGGAGTACATTGATTCCCACTAAGTAGCAGGGACTCCGAAGGTATGAAGTCAACTCCCTATCCGAGTGATAAACAATCTCAGCCTAAAGATTGTTGTCTTAGTATTGACCAGGATCACAGGTTCGACCTCATTGCATCAAGCATCGATACTGCTCATGTTCTATGCAGTACAATTTTTGAGACCCACAATATATGACTGGTGTACCTCACTACTGGAAAATATGAAGAGCTAGCTGACAGAGTGCAAACAGGGGAGTAAGAGGAATTTTGGGTTTGCCTCTATCTTACGCAGTTTCTTCTTCGAGCAGGTTCCAGTCTTGGGACCTAGAGTCAAGATTCTTCCGAGAGGACCTCATGGTCCAGTCATGGCACGGTGGACCAAGTTAATGAGGCGGTAGGGGGGAGGTAGGGTGCCCACACCCTACAACAAGGATTTCTTCTACTGGTGGCAGTGACAGGTCATTTCCCTATATGACTATCCCTATGCGGGGATATACTTCTGAGGATATCCGTACATGCCACTTCCACTAGGGTCTACCTACAGTGAAATAGGTATGTCGAATGTTTTTAAATATTTCATTTTTTTTGTATAATAGAACAAAAATATTTTTGGGTGGTGCTTAAGTACTAACTAGACACTTGTGTAACACAGACGTGGGTCTGCGACGGCCGAAAAGGATTCCTCGACATCGACGGAGGAACTAGGGAGATGATGTGGTGGGAGGAGAAGTTGAGAGAGTCCTACAAAACGTGCAAGGAAACCTGTCTCGTTTGACTCATAGGATTCCCATGGTTCAGGTACAGGATCTGCCAGAAGCCATGCAACGACAACTGGTTGGTGTGCCTAGAGCTTGGGTGTGACTCTTTCAACGTCTCGCAAATGCCATAGTTTTTTACCATGGCACACATCCAGCGCCACAGGCGTAGATGTCGTGGATATTGTAGTACCGGCTGTATATGTGTATTGAGGGTATTAGCACCAATTTTTTACTATAAACACCATATTTTTTGAAATATAAAAAAGGATCTTCAAATTTACTTATATTTTATAATGTGTACATTGATGAGATGGTTTTGTTTGCTTTAGTTATGTGACAAAATCCAATCTAAAATGAAATTATCATAAGCATCGGATACATGATTAGAACTCTTAGGAATGTGATAATATGTAATAAAATCAAACTGTCGTTCTAAAAGACGTACCCGTAGGAATCGTCGGAGTAAAGTAGGCTATCGTTCAATTGACATACTACTAACTGGGAATCTAGGCGAACCTCTAAAGAGAAAATACCATGTGAGATAGCATCATGCAAAAGTTATATAACGACGTTATATTCGGCCAAATTGTTCGTGGATAGCCCTAGGCATACGCCACCTGAAGACACTAGTAGACCTTCGGGCAAGTAAACCACCCAAGAGGTGAAAGTCAAGTTATGTGTATGACGACTGGCTCCGTCTACAAATCCTAGGTAGACCAAAGACTCTGTTGAAATTTTCCAACCACGGAAAAAATCGATAAGCAAGATGAAGACGAAATGAAAGGGAAAATATATATACACTAAATTACATTAGTATACAAAGAGTTCCGCCCAAGCTTGGGGCTCAAGCATAACATCTTTTTAAGTAGAGCCCATTTCTGGGCTCGGACAACATATTCCCTTCATAATTTTCTAACTCGTAGACTCCTTTTTCTAAGACACGTCGCACGATATAAGGACCGTGCCACATGGTTTTAAACTTGCCTGCCCCCAGTGGTTCTTTGGCTTGATCATACAAGAGGACCAAGTCACCCTCAGCGTACAACTGAGGACAGATAGACTTATCGTACTGGACCTTGACACGTATTTTGTTCGCCTCGATATTCCTAGAGGCATCTTGATGCTGCTCGTCAAGACTCTCTAGGTGTACAAGGCATCGCTCGAGATCGAAAGTGTCAGGTAGGAGCGCGACTGCCAACTTAAGAGAAGGGATTTCACATTCAATAGGTAACATTGACTCCACACCATGTACTAACTAAAAAGGGGAAAATCCGGTCGCATTCTTGACCAAGGTTCAGTATGCCCAAAGTGCGGGATATAGCATAATGTGCCAGTCGTACTTACTCCGGCTGACAGTTTTTTCCAAAATGGTCTTAAGAGACTTGTTGACGGCCTTTACTTGTCCATTTTCCTGGAGTTAATAAAGAAAAGAATGACCATGTCTAAACCCCAGCTTAAATGCTATCTCTTCCATCATTTCGTTCTGAAAGTGACTGCCATGATCAGTGACAATCTCACTCGGGATACCGAACCGAGTGATAATTTGATTGAATACGAAGAAGGTTCATGTCTTCCCATTGAATTTAACTGTAGGCATGGCATCGGCCCACTTAGTAAAGTAGTCAATGACCACGATAATGTGTTGATGCTCCCCAGCCAAAGTTGGGTTGCAATCCACGAAGTCCACCCCCCACTTGGTGAAGGGATCGACAATAATGACTGAATGAAGAGGGGTTGGATGCAAGTGCATTTTTCGAGTGAACACCTGGCAGGGGTGACACTTCTTAACTACTTCAATACAGTCTTTAAATATAATAGGCCAGAAATAACCGGCTCGCAAAAAATTTTGGGTTGTTCCAAGCTCGGATAGGTGACCACCACAAGCCCTGTTGTGGCAATCGTTCAGGACTAAATAGGCTTCTCCGTGAGTTAAACAACGACGCAAGATATTTTCTATTCCTCGGCAATACAAAGTGTCACCGAGGATAGTATAATTCTTCGCTTGGTACCTTACATGTCATCGGTCATCTCGTGAGAGATGCTGAGGGAACTTCAAAGTTTGAAGATAGAGAAGAATGTCTCCATACCAGGGGTTGGACGACGAGACAAGAAAAATGTGTTTGTCTGCAAATGAATAAACATGTATAACATCCTCATCTAATCATGGAAAGTCAGATATTAACTCCACAAAGAATAGCGATTTCTTGAATTTCACAGAAGAGAAATCGAGATAAAACACTTGTAAAATGACAATCCATTTATTATATTTTCCTCCTATGACACGCCTGGTAAGGACGTATTGAAATGGATTGACATCGGAAACCAAAGTAGTCTTGCAAAGCAATATATAATGACGTAAATGTTAGACTACGTGAACGACAGCCAAATCTATCTTCTCAACGTGAGAATAATTAAGTTCAGGACCGACTAAGTTTAGACTAAGATAGTATATGACGTGCTCGCAAAGCTCATCATCCTCCTAAACCAAAACCATACCAATCATCTCCTCATACTCGATGATATAAATCAAGTAATCCCTACTGTAGTCAGGAGACTTCAGCAGAGGCATCGATACCAAGGCTTTCTTCAAAGCATCGAAGGACTCCTGGGCTTGCTCATCCCAGATAAAAGGGGTGTCCTTCTTCAAAAGATGCATGAAACCCTTAGTGATATTGGCATAGTTTACTATAAACCGACAAAGAAAGTTAGTTTTCCTTTGTAAACCTTGAAGTTGTCTAATCATGCATGGGGGAGGCAATCGAAGTATTGCCTCAACCTTTAGAGGATCTACCATGATCCCAGTCTCAGAAACTAGAAATCCCAAAAGACAACCAGACCTAATGCAAAATATGCACTTGTGAGGGTTCAACCGGATTCTATAGTAACGACATATTTTGAAAACAAGCTGAAGGTGCATAGCGTGATCCTCTCTCTTGCAAGAGTGAGTAGCAAGATCATCAAGGTAAGCTTCGACTATGTGCTTAAGATCATGAAAAGCGAAGGTCATGGCACGTTGAAACATTTCTCTGTCGTTTTTTTGGCCGAAAGGAATTTTTCGGTATACGAAAGTACCCCAAGGACAAATAAACTTCGTCTTGTGTTTATCCTCAAGTTTAATTTGAATTTGTTTATATCTTGAAAAATCCGTCCATAAAAGAAAATACTTCGCTTCCCGCACACTCATCGAGAATCTTATCGATGAAAGGTGTCGGGAAGTTGTCTTTAGGACAGGCCTTGTTTAGGTCACGAAAGTACATACATACATGGATAGTTTCTTTCTTCTTATTCACTAAAATGGGGTTGGATACCCATTCAATCAAGTGAACTGGGTAGATGAAGCCATCATTAAGTAGCTTCTCCACCTCTGCCTTAATAGCAGGGGCCTTCCAGGGATTGACAGCTCTAAGATGTTGTCAAACAGGTTTAGAATCCAGGTAATTTTGAATCTCATGTTCGACAATATGAGGGTCGATTCCTGGAATCTCTTCATATGACCAAGCAAATACATATTGAAATTCCTTGAAGAGTTCGATGTAAATTAGGATTTCTTCTGGCGAACAATCTGCATCGATATTTACGTTTTCAACCTTTCCAGGGGTACGAGACATATCGATCATGATGGTAGCATAAATACTCGCCATATTTCCTTCGGCATAAATGTCGTGCGTATCAAGTGGAACTACGACGTGATCGACTATCTCACTCAGAGTATATCGAAATTCATCTTGTTTGATTCTTTCAAGCTCTTGGAGAAAATAAGAGCGATGATGCATATCATCCCAAGGTTTGTCAGAACCATTCATGGCTTCGATGATATCTTTGTCTGAAGGCAAAGTCTCATCAAGGAAATCATGTGAGCAAGACAACAAAGTGGCCCACACGGGCCTAAGAATGGGATCCTCCTCGTCCGTCGGTGAGGTAACAGAATCGAGATCGGCGGAAGAGTCAAGAGCAACTTGATAGGCAGTCTTCATTGCCGATAGTGGCATGGCCATTCCAGCATGAAACTGACCTTCACAAGACAAAGTCGGGGAAGTTAGGGTCCACAGATCACTAAAATAGGAAGTGCGGAAAGGAATGGACCTCCATGTTGAAACAGGCCTATTGTACATGGCGTAAACATGGTGACTTGGTGTCGTGAAGTCGAAAGTACCCATAAGGGAAGAATACATTCCGACATCGATATTCTCATTTGTCAGCTGAGAATTGTCGATCACAAGGATCGACGGTCCAATAGATGCATTAGGACTAGAGTACGCAAAGGATAACTGGTCGATCGTCACGATCTTCCCTTCATGAGGAAAACAAAGAGTGCAGAAGATGGACAATACAACGATGACCATAGCATAGGTCCAATTGCATCCTAATAACAAGTTATAATCTAGAGGCGCATCAACTACCTCGACCTCCACCTCTACCGTCTTCATAGCTAACTGGAACGGGAAGGTAGGAAGAATATCGTGAGGGCAGAAGGAATGACCCTCAAAAGCAGTCAACATGTTCGATGACTTAGAAAGAGTCAAAGAACCGAGAGCTTTCCAATAGATCAAGGACATCACACATGTAGCAATCCCTTCAACAACAACCGCACGCTTGATGGTATACTTTGAGTACTCCACGTGGATTTGGAATGTCACATGGTAAGTCAAGTGAAGCTCCACATCTATGATGTCAAACTTGATCACTTTTGAGCCACTGGGTTCTAGAGCTCCTAAAGTAGATAGTAAGGCATTCCTCTATGAAGGACACGTTTGGAGTACCTCCAAAGCCGACATCGCACAAGGGGTTTGACCCAGGTCCTCAACAATAGAGTAGTTCTTGGCAGCTCTAGCATTTGGATTGTGGGTAGAGTGCTTGAGTACTCCTTTTGAAATACGAGGTGGTGGCTCTGGTTTTTCAATCTGTAAATTCATCTCTAGGGGAGGAGGAGGAGATTCTAGACCATGAATAAATTGCAAAGAGCTATAATCTTGAGATCGAGTGGCTACATGAACTTTCGCATCGACCATATTGATACACAAACGGTCATCGTCTTGCAACGGCGGGTTTTGACTCCCACCAGCCACATTTCAGGAATTTGAGGAGCTCAAGGCCATGTGTTGGTTATGTGGAAATGGATTCGTTAGCATGAAGGGCGGTAGAGATAATAGCCTCGCAGCCTCCACCAGTTTGGGGCATAAATGGGTAAGGTGATCATCTGTGCAAAGCTTACAGGGAAACTTCACCTTACGTCTTTCTCGTTTTCCCCCTCCAACATTATTATTTGTCTTCTCATTATTACCATTTTCCTTGGGTTTATTATTATGTTTCCCACCTGTTAGAGCAAATTCATGTTAGCGCAAATTCTTGCAAGGGGGCGTTTTCTCTCCAAGATTCGAGCCTGTGGCGTAAACGCGAAGAAATGGGGCTTAAAGAACCCATCAAATGCATTTTATTCATTTACAGGCATGAGCGCCCAAGCGTGGCACAGAAAAAATTCATTTCTGGCTGCCAATCAAGTGAGCGGGTGAAGTTATGTTGTCAATGGCCAAGATCCACCTACAAAGCAGATCAACGATCGACGCGTAATCACGGTTAGCAGAGTTGCGCCAGGATTAGCGCAATGGATAGTTATTATATATCACCAACAAGATCTTAGTCGTCCATCCAAGAGGGACACGTGGTGCGCGATTAGGCTCTTCGCCTTTTCTCCCATCGCGACTTTGAAGCACTTTTCTTTGCAACTAGAATCCCCGAGATGCGAAGTGCCGAAAGCATCCAGGAGGCCAGAATCTCACCGAAAGTGATCTCAGTCGTCCATCCCGCAGGGACACGTGGTGCGTGATTAGGATCTCCGCCTTTTCGCGCATCACAACTTCAAAGCACAAGGAGTAGCTCCCTCCCATCCGCGAGACGCGAAGTGTCGAAGTCATCTGGGACTGGGGCCCACAGTATCGCCGAATGAGTTCAGGACGTCAGATCAGAGAGGGACACATGGCGCCTAATTAGGCCATCTCGTCATTCTCCCATCGTGACTTTGAAGAGCAAGGATCAGCTCCTTCCTATCCACGAAGCTCAAAATGCCGAAAGCACCTTTGAGGATAAGCGTAGGGTCACGGCCCGTGATCACTTGGGGAAATAGAAAGAGCTATGCAAGAGGGGCCAAAAGCGTTGAGTTTAGTCACAGAAGGGATTGTCATGATCTCCAGGTGCCAATCCGATTCGGTCTCAATCCTGGTTCCTGCTAGGAGTAAATGAAGGTGGGAGGAGGTGGTTGAAACCTCTCCTCATTCATTAAGTGTAAGGTATGGAGGATCTGGCAAGCAATCTGCCCGAGACAGTCCTGTGTGCCGATTTTTTCCAAAGAAGCCATGTCGAGTCCTCGACTAGCCAGAGAAATATGCACACGCTAACTCGACACTTAATGGCTCAGCTACCCCCCTTGAAAGAGCCATGCATAGTTAAGGTGGCGTCTAACGAAGGATATCCGTCCGATTTTGACTGAAGGGACGCCACGCCTTAGAGGTCCGAGCACACCTCTGTTAGGCGAATTTTTCTGAGTATATGTACTCAGTTTTTGTATTTTTGAAAGGATCGATGGTTGAGCAGAGGTTCTCGATTGTAAAGTTTTTATGAAGCACTGGTTGTTATGGTTATGTATTGGCTTTGAGACTTCTTGCCTTATGAATGTCAACTTCTTTCCACCTCTCTGTGTACACTATGTTAGAACAGCTCGAAATTGGAGGATCCAGTCGAGTTACGCTGTTATAGGATGATGTATGTTGGATCACTGTAATAGTTGTATTGTTTATAATCAGTTCTTGTATTTTCTCAACGCTGAATGATTTGGAATTGGAAGATCCAATCAAGTCACCCTTCAGTTCCCCGAAACTCTGAACCAAGAGGATCTTGTATTCTGAGTTTTTCCTCCTCAAGCTGATGAAAGGCTTGATGCCCAAAGCAGTCTTTCTCACTCATCTCACTAAGTGTTCCATCTGCTCATTTTATAATCGACTCACTAACTGAAGTTAGATCAAGACCTCCTTTGTTTTTCTACATACCAAGCCCAGTTTCCTGAGTTTAAGCGATATCTTCTTGAGTCTCTACCCATCCGATCACCCCATTAAAAGAAAAATCGTGACATAAATTGATGAGCGTCGGGCTCTGCTCCTGCTGCAATCCAGGAGTGACTTCCAACACCAACATTTATGGCGCCATTGCCGGGGACGAAGTTGAAAATTTCCCCGAGATTGAACAACATTGAGCCTCTGATTCTGAAGGTGCATCAAGTATCAGAGCCTTTGAAGATTGTTGTTGTGCACCTGGCAACTCCATTGTGAAAAATCCACTGTGGCGAACCTGTCGTGTTAATTGTGGATTTTAGAGGTAGACACACGTGGTCCCATCCACAGTTGCCTCTAGCTACACCTAAAACTGATCCGGAGGTGGTTCTCAGAAAAGGAAAGGCCTCTGAAGGAGAAGCTTCCACTGCCGAACCAGGTAATATGCCATCTCCTTCTGTAGGAACTCCATTTTCTCCTCAGTTTCTTAACAGACCTTTTTCTGAAGTTTCCCACTTCCTGAATTTCGGGAGTGTTCCTGCTGAGTTTTCCCCTCCTGGTCTGGGATTGGAGGGAGAAATCCTTRTCACTCCCCTCTCCCTTGAAGTTGTACCTTGGCGTAGACCCAGGACCACAGAAGATTTCGCCACTCCTAGCTTTACCACTCCTCCTCTTGTTATTGTTGTCCCTTCTGCACAAAGAGAAGCATATGTTGACTTAAGCCTGTTAGCCTTCTCCCTAAATCCCCTATTGTTTTCCATTCCACTTAGAGGCTCATTCCCAGTGTCCCCTTTTTGAGCTCCTTCTCCTCCAAGTTCTCCTCCACCTAATATTCCCATGGCAGGAGAAAATCCCCCCATGACTAGAATGGAGGCTATAATAGCTACTAGGTATGCTCCCCTTGTGTTACCTCAGCCTCTCAATGCCCTTCCAGCAGATGGTTACCTCAAGCAGTTGCCCAAGTTTACAGGCAAGAGGGACATAACTGCAGAAGAACACCTTGAAGCCTTCTACAATTTTACAGATGATCATGTTATCATGCATGCAAATGTATCGATGAGGATTTTCATCCATAGTCTTGAAGGCAAGGCTAGAAAATGGTTTAGGGCCCTGCCTCCTGGATCTATTGATGGGATTGAGGCTTTGGATAGTGCCTTTTTGAGACAATGGAGTGACAAAAAGGACTTCATCTATTACATGACTGATTCTAGGTCTTTGAAGAGAAAGGAAGGAGAGTTTGTCTTTGACTTCTCCAAAAGATTTAATAAAATGTACAATAAGATCCCCACCGAGATAAATCCCTCTGAAGCCTCTGCCAAGATCACTTATGCCAGCACTTTTGATCCTGATTTCTGCCTCTTGCTAAGGGAAAGGAGGGCCACCACTCTAGCTCACATGCAGGACGTAGCCGTGGAAGTAGAGTCCAACATATTGGTTGTTGACCGACTCAGGAATAAGGCTGATAGAGACATGTCCAAGAGAAGAATAGAGGCCTCCTCATCTCATTCCTCTCCCCTTCCCCTTCAGACGGATGAGGTAGCTAGATTACTGAAATCCCTTTCAGCTAGGATGGAGAAGTGGGAGTTAGAGGGGAAGCCCACGTACAAAAACCCCCAGAATACTGATAATAGAGGTTTCAGGAGGCCTGGTAACAATATGCCACAGACTTTGCCAAAGGAACAAAGAAGCAGAGACAGGGATGATCAGAAGATTCAGACCCCTCTACAGAATAGCCTAGTTGCTCATGAGGGAGGAGAGGAGGTGGATGAACTCGACCTTGAGATCCACTGCATTGAGGACACTTCCCCTTTTCCTCATTTGACACAATCTGCATATGAAGAATCCCTTATCAACACCCAAATCAACAAGTTGAGTAAAGGGGAAAAGGTCAGTAACACTCCTAAGAGATACAATCTCAGGTCAAAAAAGAAAGAAGGGAATTTTGATAGCCAGAATCAACCCCTCATAGCAAAAATGCCTACTAAAGCTGCAACAACCACTACTAAAGAAAAGAAAACTCAGAATGCTTCGCCAACAACCAAGGAACCTGTCTCTGAGGTAAGGGAAGCTCCTAAGTCTCTCTCCTCCTTTAGTTTTGAGCATGAGATTCAGAAGATNATTTTCTCCTCAGTTTCTTAACAGACCTTTTTCTGAAGTTTCCCACTTCCTGAATTTCGGGAGTGTTCCTGCTGAGTTTTCCCCTCCTGGTCTGGGATTGGAGGGAGAAATCCTTATCACTCCCCTCTCCCTTGAAGTTGTACCTTGGCGTAGACCCAGGACCACAGAAGATTTCGCCACTCCTAGCTTTACCACTCCTCCTCTTGTTATTGTTGTCCCTTCTGCACAAAGAGAAGCATATGTTGACTTAAGCCTGTTAGCCTTCTCCCTAAATCCCCTATTGTTTTCCATTCCACTTAGAGGCTCATTCCCAGTGTCCCCTTTTTGAGCTCCTTCTCCTCCAAGTTCTCCTCCACCTAATATTCCCATGGCAGGAGAAAATCCCCCCATGACTAGAATGGAGGCTATAATAGCTACTAGGTATGCTCCCCTTGTGTTACCTCAGCCTCTCAATGCCCTTCCAGCAGATGGTTACCTCAAGCAGCTGCCCAATTTTACAGGCAAGAGGGACATAACTGCAGAAGAACACCTTGAAGCCTTCTACAATTTTACAGATGATCATGTTATCATGCATGCAAATGTATGGATGAGGATTTTCATCCATAGTCTTGAAGGCAAGGCTAGAAAATGGTTTAGGGCCCTGCCTCTTGGATCTATTGATGGGATTGAGGCTTTGGATAGTGCCTTTTTTAGACAATGGGGAGACAAAAAGGACTTCATGTATTACATGACTGATTCTAGGTCTTTGAAGAGAAAGGAAGGAGAGTTTGTCTCTGACTTCTCCAAAAGATTTAATAAAATGTACAATAAGATCCCCACCGAGATAAAGCCCTCTGAAGCCTCTGCCAAGATCACTTATGCCAGCACTTTTGATCCTGATTTATGCCTCTTGCTAAGGGAAAGGAGGGCCACCACTCTAGCTCACATGCAGGACGTAGCCATGGAAGTAGAGTCCAACATATTGGTTGTTGACCGACTCAGGAATAAGGCTGATAGAGACATGTCCAAGAGAAGAATAGAGGCCTCCTCATCTCATTCCTCTCCCCTTCCCCTTTAGACGGATGAGGTAGCTAAAGTACTGAAATCCCTTTCAGCTAGGATGGAGAAGTGGGAGTTAGAGGGGAAGCCCACGTACAAAAACCCCCAGAATACTGATAATAGAGGTTTCAGGAGGCCTGGTAACAATATGCCACAGACTTTGCCAAAGGAACAAAGAAGCAGAGACAGGGATGATCAGAAGATTCAGACCCCTCTACAGAATAGCCTAGTTGCTCATGAGGGAGGAGAGGAGGTGGATGAACTCGACCTTGAGATCCACTGCATTGAGGACACTTCCCCTTTTCCTCATTTGACACAATCTGCATATGAAGAATCCCTTATCAACACCCAAATCAACAAGTTGAGTAAAGGGGAAAAGGTCAGTAACACTCCTAAGAGATACAATCTCAGGTCAAAAAAGAAAGAAGGGAATTTTGATAGCCAGAATCAACCCCTCATAGCAAAAATGCCTACTAAAGCTGCAACAACCACTACTAAAGAAAAGAAAACTCAGAATGCTTCGCCAACAACCAAGGAACCTGTCTCTGAGGTAAGGGAAGCTCCTAAGTCTCTCTCCTCCTTTAGTTTTGAGCATGAGATTCAGAAGATYAGAATTCCTGTACCCCTATCTGAACTAGTTAAAAATGAAGATTTCAAAAAGTCCCTCTCTAAGCTGCTACAATCTGAGCCCCTACAGCCTTCCACAGACTCAATAAATCTACAAKATGAAAAGCCAGCAGTTATCCTAGGTCCCATGGTAGAAGATAGAGATGATTCATCCCCTCCTTTCTACACATCCCTGAGCATACATAATAAAGTGCTGCATAACTGCCTCATGGATTCAGGGGCTTCCCATAACCTTATGCCCAAAATAGTAATGGAATAATTGGGACTGGAGGTGACAAAGACTTATCATGATTTGTACTATTTCAATTCAAGGAGGGTGCAATGCCTTGGAGTCATCAAAGACTTGGCGGTCTCTCTGTTTCATCTGCCAATGAAGAGTCTGGTCATGGACATTGTAGTGGCCGATGTTCCTCCCAAGTTCAACATGTTGTTGTCAAGATCTTGGATTAAAAATCTTGGAGGAACATTACAGATGGATCTCACATATGCTACTATTCCAATTTTTGGAGGGGAACACATAAGGCTGTATAGAGAAGCCCAGCTAGCCTACATTGTTAGCGATGAGGAAAACCCTACCAATCACCCTATCTTTGCACTGGACACTAATTTTGGATCTAGTTTGTTACAGCTCACTGATGCTCCTGAACCCCCTTTCCAAATCAGAAAGCAACCCTTATTTGATCGCGGGACACCTCCTCCAAACACCTCTATTTGGAAAATGTTTTTTGATGGAGCTTCTTCTAGCAAAGGCGTTGGTGCTGGAGTGGTATTTGTGTCGCCTTGTCAGGAAACCATATCTCTGTCATACAAGCTTGAATTTGAAGCAACTAATAATGTGGTAGAATATGAAGCTCTTATTCTAGGTTTAAGGGTTGCAAAAGAAATGGGGATTGAGGAAGTAGCAGTGTTCGGAGATGCTGAGTTAATTACCCAACAAGTCAAAAATGCTTACCAGACTAGGCATCTTCGGCTCAGAGCTTATAGAGAGGAGGTACGGGACCTGATTGACAAATTCTTCTCAACCTTCAACATCTCTTTTATTCCAAGGGAGAAAAATGCTTTGGCCGATTCTTTAGTTGTTTCAGCTAGCCAGTTCAAGATCCCTCTGTTGTCTATGGTCAAATATGATGTTGAGAGAAAATATAGGCCCTTTGTACTGGACAATGTTAAGCATTGGAAGGTATTCGAAGATGATCCTGAAATCGAAAAATTTCTCCAATCTGTTGATGAATTTTCTGCGTTGCACATTGATCGGGATCCTGACCTTTAAGGTGACCCTTACCGTGAGGTATTTTTAAATGAAATTGCTAATCACCAGATTATTCAGCTGCCTAGCAATCACATTCTGAGGGGACTAGTCCCTTTAGAAATATTTTTCGATGGGAATGATGTGGAAGTAAAGGGTAGGGTTTTAGATGAAGATGCTGACACAGCTGAGTGCAACATTGGCACATACGAGGACCCTATGTTTGTCAAGCTATCGAGCAGTTTGACCAAAGAACAGAGGGCCGAATATACGGAGTTATTAAGAGAGTTTTCTGATGTGTTTGCATGGACCTATGAAGTCCTCAAGACATACTGTTAGCGTTAGAAGTCACTCCTGGATTACTTGCAGGAGCAGAGCCCAATGCCCATCAGTTTATGTCACGATTTGTTTATAAAGGGTGATCAAATGGAGATAATCGCTCTAGGAGGTATCATTCTAACTCAGGGACTGAGTCTGGTACATAAAGGACATAGGAGGTCTGGAATCCTAACTTCAACCAGTGGGTTGATTTAAATATGAACAGGTGGAAGACTTAAAAGAAAGTGAACAAACAGCTCTAGGCATCAGGCTTGCAGCGTTTTATAGAGGAAAAACTCTGAAAATAGGATCCTCCTGGTTCAGGGCTTCAAGAAACTGAAAGAGGACTTGACTGGATCCTCCAATTCCAAGTCATTCAGCGTTAAGGAAATCACAGGGACTGATTAGAGGCTCNGGCCAAAATGCCCACATATACTTGGAACAAAAACACTGGAAGCTAAATCGAGGCATTGCATTGAAGACATTATGTCTTCACATTTACTGCACCTGCAGTTCTTGGACGCTCATGGACTTTAGTCAGACGCAATCGTGTTCCCAAGGGCCTGAGAATGAAATGACCAACTGACAGTCATCCCTAGATTTTCCATTTATGGTGGAAAAGATGTCCAACCACCATCAACTGCTGTAATAACTTCTTCATTGGGCTTGGAAAGGTCGAGGTTGATTCTGCACCTACAGGACATGGAGACCTTCGTGATGACTGGGAGGATTGACACGAAGTGATGAACGGATGGTGACCAAGCAAGGGAAAAACGATAGGGCGAGCACAAGTGGCAGAATCCATGGGTTTTGAAGTGTACGAGCCAGGTGGAGGAACACATGGGCCGAAAATTGAGGTTGGCACGACACGGGGGGAGAAGACGTGGTGGAAAGGGACAGATGGTGGAGGTAATGCGATGAGGCTTCGGGATTTTTGGGAATTCGAGATTCGCGAGTTTGCAGTGCGCGAGTTCCTTGCGTGTTGGAGTCGCGACGGGCGAAACGCCGAGATGGCCAGCTCTTGCGACATGCGCCATTGGATCGGATGACCTTTGTTCATCTTCCAATCAGAGGAGACTCCTCTACTGCTAAAAGTCGAGTAAATTGGCAACTTCGAGATCCCGAAAACCATTGATCTGCTTCGTTGACGGATCTCGGCTGTCGATGGAAAGACTTTGCACGCTCGCTTGATATGTTACTTGGAAAACAAGAATTCTTCCGAGCTGCGCTCGAGCATTTTGTGCAACTTACAGACCCGCACGCTTCTCGACTCCGTGACAAGAATAATAGCTAACATCAGGCTCCATGGGGGATAGAGTCGTCCCTGTGATGCTCTAAGAACTCCTTCTGCAGTTCCAATCGCCTTTCTGTTGGGCTATGGAGTCATTAGTAGGCCGCAACAATAAAAATGAAAACGAACTAAGAAACAAAAGGACAATATTTACAAACAAAAGAGTCATCTGAGACTCAAACAAAACATTTTTTCAGGAAATTCCCATTCACTGGGCTGCTGAAAACTTCTTCACCTCCCAAATCTCGCAACTTGTATGTGTTGTTTGAGAAAACCTCGGAGATTCTGAAAGGCCTGATCCACAGGGCTTCAAATTTGTTGTGTTTTCCCTTATCTTGTTTAGGAGCATCCCATTTCAGCACCAGGTCTCCTACCTAGAACCACTCCTTCTTGGCCTTCTTATCGAAGATTTGCTTGATCTTTTGCTGATGGTCCTGAATCTTGTCCACTGTCTGCTCCCTAGCCTGCTGGACCTCTACTAGCTGATGAATCCTTCTGATCATATCATCGGGCTCCTCCTGATAGTCCTGGAGGAATTTTGCTACAAGGATGGCTAGCTGAGAAGGGAAAATAGCTTCGGCTCCGTAGACTAACTGGAAAGGAGACAGACCTGTAGCTCTCTTTGTAGTCACCCAATCAACCCATAGGGCGAATTTAAGCTTTGAGTTCCAAGCCCTTTGATTATCCTCCAACAACCTTTTGATGATTCTTATTAAACTTTTGTTGGAGGACTCTGCTAAACCATTGCCCTGTGGGTAATATGGGGTAGAGTGAATCAGCTTAATCCCGAACTGCTCACAGAACCTGGCTAATGGCTCAGACCCAAAAGCGGCTGCATTATCAGTGACAATCTTATTTGGACAGCCAAACCTTGTGATGAGGTCCTCCAAGAATCCAATGATTACCTTGTGGGAAGCACTCCTGGTGGGAATAGCTTCAATCCATTTGGTAAAGAAATATGTGGCGGTCAGGATCCACCTATGTTGCCCACTGGAGGGAGGGTGAATTTCTCCAATGAAATCCAGGCCCCATTGTTGAAAAGGCCCTGAAACCACTACCGGATTTAATGGCAGAGACCTGAGCTGCTGCTTTCCTGCAAATTTTTGACATTTGATGCAGGCTCTGACCCCTTTGCAGACATCAGTGAACAAGGTAGGCCAGTAGTACCCAGCCCTAAGGATTTTTTGGGCTGTGGCTCTCCAGTAATGGTGCCCCCCACATAGGTCGTTGTGAAATTCAGCCACGATCATCTCAGCCTCCGGTGGACTTATGCATTTTAGAAGCACTCCCAGAGGGTCTTTCCAATATAACACTTGATCGATTAGGCAGTATCTGACCGCTTTGAGCTTTAGAGCTCTTGCTTTGCTTTTTTGCAGGCCGTCTGGAGGTCGCAGCTCTTGCAAAAAGTATATGATATCCTTATACCAAAGACATTGAGCCAATGGGGGCTCCCTTTGATGATCTATGTCAGCTAACCGATCCTGCTGAATATCTGAGCATTCGTTGATGAAACTTATTCCCAAAGCTTGGCAATTTGCTTCAGCCAGTAGCTTGGCTAAACCTTGCCCTTTGATCAACTTGGTGGGCCTTATTTCCAGGTCGAACTCCAGGATTTTGGCTATCCATTTACTCCTTCTCCCGTCTATGTCGGGCTGAATAAGAATATCTTTAACAG
>JZKD02S0097909.1:467228-479771 GCA_000966675.3 Picea glauca | reverse complement strand
AAGACCAAAGCTAGATTTATTAAATTGAAAGCATTGAAATTTTGTATTCTGGAAGGCAATCTCTATTGGAAATATCCTGGTGGTATCTTGCTTAATTGCTTGTTAAAAGATGAAGTTGACCAAGTTCTTCAAGATTTCCATGCAGGAGACTGTGGCGGGCACCTGAGCTGGAAGACCACAGCTAACAAGATTTTGAGAGTTGACTTTTAGTGGCCTACTCTATTTTTTGATGTTCACCAGAAGGTTACTTCTTGCCACCAATGTCAGATTTTTGAAGGGAAAAGAAAGCTTCTGCCACTCCCAATGAAACCCATCTCTGTTGAATCTCCTTTCCAACAGTGGGGGCTAGACTTCATTGGTGAAATACATCCTCCCTCTTTAGGCCAACATAAATGGATCCTCACGGCCACAGACTACTTCACCAAGTGGATAAAGGTTGTACCATGTAGGCAAGCTACTGACTCTGTCATCATCGAGTTTTTAGAAACTAACATTTTGTCTCGTTTTGGATGCCCCGGAAAAATTATAACTGATAATGCAGCGACTTTCAGATCCAAAAGGCTCATAGATTTTTGTAATCAATATCATATTAAATTGGGACACTTGATGGATTATTATCCACAGGGAAATGGGCTAGCTCAGTCTTCTAACAAAATTCTAGTGAACATCCTCAGAAAGACACTACAGGAAAACAAGAAATCGTGGCATAATAAGTTGGTTTTCACGCTTTGGGCTGACAGGATTAGCACCAAAAGATCGATTGGTATGTCTCCATACGAATTGGTGTATGGAATTGAGGCAGTTTTTCCCCTTTCATTAGGAGTTCCGGTCATGAAACTATTGCAGGAAACACAAGAAGAACCAAATGATCTCCAGCAAAGAATAAATCAAATGATCCACCTAATGCAATCCAGAGAATAAGTTTACAACAGAACTCAAGTGATCCAGAAAAATATTAAAAAGATTTATGACAAGAGAACCAAAGAGGATAACTTTGAATTGGGTGATCTAGTTTTGAGGTGGGACTCCATAAATTAAGATAAAGGTAAACATGGAAAGTCTGATAGCTTGTGGAAGGGTCCTTACACCATTCATGCCTTCAGAGGAAACAATGATTTTCTACTTGCTAATCGTGACGGATCATACCTGCCAGGGGGACCCATAAATGGAAGGATGTTGAAGCATTACTTGCCACCTCAATAGAGAGATCACCATTCCATTCCATTGTATATATCACTTCTTTTACAAGTCTTTTAGGTGTAGGCATTTTTGTTCAGATGTTTGAAGCCCGCAGAGAAGGCCCTAAGACACTGAAGATGTCATCAACTTTTCTGGAATAAAGCAGGTCAGATAGTAAAAGAAACTCTAGATTCTGCTTTTCAAGACAACAAGAAACATGATTATTGGCATCTCGCAAGGAGGATACCATCCCCAGGTGGAGCTGTTGTTATAACCCTATAATTTATAGGATCAACTGTTGATTGTATTTTTTTTCTCTTCAATGTTTTTTATTTGCAAAGATTACTACATCCTGAAAAAGAAAGAAAAAATAAAAAGAAAGAAAAAAGAAAAGAAAGAAAATGAGAAAAGAATAAAAGAGGGCATAAAAGAAATTAAATAAAGCCCCATGAAATAAAAATGGCTTGATCCATACAATTTAAGCATGGCCAAGTCCTTTTAAATTGATGTTGATAGGCTTAGTGAATAAGCTTGACTAAACTGTCTAATCTTAGTCAAAATGATAGGTTAGTTAGTGAATAAATTTGACCAAACAGCCTAATCTTGGTCAAATAGCCCCTAGGTAGAGTATTTTCTTAGTCCAACAGTCTAAGCTGGGCTAAAGGTGCAAATGATGTAGGTTAGGACATAGGTTAAACAACTTCTTTTCAATAAATATATATAATGAATGATGAAAAATGAAAGACTTTGGATGATGAAGTGTTTTTCTAACCCCATGGTGATAAAGATAAGAAGAAGTAGCGCACAAAACCCATAAAAAGTCATTAATCCTAAGTCACACGCCATATGTTGAATCTTGCCCTGGAAAATTAAAGATCGGGCCTAGATCTACGACTGAGCGGTGAGCGCCAAGATCTACGGCCCTGAAAAGATTTCGAACCCCCCCCCCCCGACCTCTCAACTTTAAAAGGGGGGGGGGGGGGGGCCGAAAAGATGTTTAAGATTTTTGCCCAGACCTACGGCCAGCCCACCAGTCCCCAATCAAAGGGACCACAGAAGATTCCGGACCCCCCCAACCATTCTGCTTTTAACGGAGGGGGGGGGTCCGACATGATGTTAAATGAAGCACCCAGATCAGCAGTCAACAAGGAATCCCGGACACCCCCCCCCCTCGATTGTTCTTCCTTTAAATGAAGGGGTGGGGTCCGGAATGAAACAAATCTAGGTGGGCCCCATCGCAACACGGCGTCATCTCATTGCGTCCAAACTCCCCCTCTCCAAACATTTACCACCTATCTGTGTTACAATTCACCACCACCCTTTGCAAGTTCCATGTCACGACCTCGTCAGCTTGTCCCATCCATCTAACCGTTATAGGTCATATCTTTTCCATTCGCCTTCCAATCACCAGTGCACACGTTGACCAAAGGTACACTTCAGATGTCCTTCATCTTGCACTCTCATGCTCTAAACGACCCATTGGCCATTTATGACTGGCCACATACCCGTTGTCCATCTGACCTGTCCTTGTTTGCCCAAATGGATACCCGTCCACTCAAATTCAACCCCGTTTCGGTCATCTCTCATTCCATTCACATTCCCTGAGTATCAAGAGATTCATTTTCCTCCGCCTCTGCAATGCCTCATCCAGCCACAACCATCACCACTAACATTTTGTTTGAAATTGCAGGTACTCTTCACAACAATGGTGCCAAAATCCAAGAAARCAGAAGCCGGGGAAAATCCTTTCCTCCCACCTCCTGTCGACTTCGACAAGATCCCATTGGCCAACAAAGATCATCTGATATTAGACACCAGGTGCGAAGTTGACTTCATGGATTTGCAGTCGTGGCTCAAAGACACTTTCTTAGATCAGAGCGACGAAATCGGGTTCTGGGAGTCCAATCTTCCTTTATATCTTTTCCCCCAGGTCCATCATTTCCTTGAATTTGACCTCAAATGTCAGGCTCATTACCTTCTCGACCAGAGAGCCATAGTCTCGTCATCAGAAGAAAATTTGTTCTTCATCACGCCAGAGGCCATTGATCAGATGATGGAGATACCTAGAAATGAATCTGCCTCCCCTTTCAATCTCGAAATCAAAACAGAGTTATACCAGAAATTATCTTTTACTCAAAGAGCCCAGATATTTGAATTTTTCTTCCCACAGGATGCTTAGTTCCCCAAATCAAATCCCCCCTATCCTTCCTCCTTGTTCTCAGAAAAGGGCAACCAAGTTATTTCATCACTCTGTTGTCTGCTTGGTTATTTTTCAGACACATGGGTGGATGAGCCTATATTGGGTTTTTTGTCCATTTTCTCTACCGAGGAAAAATCCACCACTCAGTTCAACTATAGCACTTTCTTGGTGGAGAACATTAACGAGCAATTTTCACAATTCACCACAAAGGGCATGTTTCGGTACTCATCCACCCTGGCTTACATATTCGTCTTTTTTCAGGTGGATAGGTTCTCTTTCTCAATGCAGAAGATGGAGAAAGAAGGAAAACCTCAAGCAGTCACATTATGGACGTAGCTGCTCAGGAGAAACTCCATTGAGTTCACTTTTAAACAATTCATTGAATTGTTTTATCATCCAGTTGTGGGCATGCTTAGTGGAATACCTAAGCCGAGAATAAATGAAGAAATTCAAAGAGTTCTGCACCTTTCAGATCTGGCAAAGACTGGAGATTGGTTTCTATACCAGAATCGCATAGAAATCAGAGTGTATGGGTGTGAAATAGCTCCATACAAGTTGCCTAAGTATGTGCCTGTTCGAATATTCGCACTGGAATATATTCGTCAGATGATAAACTCAAATGACATCCATTTTGTGTCTCTAAAGAAAAAACAGTAGATGAGGATCAAAGGACAAATAGGCCCATTTATCTGCAATAGTCGAGTTGTTGGGGAAGAGGCAGACAAATTATTGAAGGAGATGAAATTCAACACTAGTTTTATTTGGAGATATGACCTCAATGGGATCATTGCAGAGATGAGGTCCAAGAACAAAAGTTCACCCTATGCCCACACCCTCAAGACAGAAATCAAAAAATATGTGAACCTGACAGAATGGGAAGTAAATACTCTGGTAGATACAGAGACATAGGAATCTCTTTCAGTATCTATCTCACCAACTGCTACTACTCAGATACCCAAGGAAAAAAGGCCAAGAAAAGATGATTCACCTTCAATCACCGAGGTGTCAGCAGAAGAATTCTGGTTATACAGCAAGAAACGAAAATCCACTCATGCTACTCACATGTATGGTGAGGAAGAGCCCTACTTTGCCATAGTGATTGAGAGAAGACATCATGTGGTGTCAACTTCTTCGAAGAAGAAGCAGACAGAAACAATTGTGACCACCCAAACTCCACAAGGATCTACACCTATAAGCATCTTTGAGAAATATGATATGATTAAAAAGAAGAACCAGATGCTGACTAATAGCACCTACTCCCAGTTCTGGAAGCAAACCTCCACGACACAACACAGACTATTGTCAGCCTTTTATACAGAGAAAGAAAGAATGCATCTGGAATTCCCGCAAGCACAGGTGCCTCACCCCAAAGAGATCACTGACTACAAGAGGTCAACTATTGTTTTTGACACTAAACAGGTCCATCCAGCTGACCAGATGGATTTGCACAGACAGACTAGAGAAATGTTATTCTCCACATTATCACATGCTTCCTCTACCGCAGCTAAGTTACAGGTATCTTTAAGAAATTTCCAGACCCAATTGAAGTTGGAAAAGATATCCTCTTTTGCAAAGGATAATAGAATAAAATCCTTAGAGGAGTTGGTGCTCAAGATTGGGTATGATCCCTCGAATGTTAAAGCAGTAGAGGAAATGTTGAAGAAAAAGAATGCTGACATTGCATCTTTGAGAAAACAATTGAAATTTCCACCAACAGAGGATTCACAAGCTAAAGAGGTAGATGAAGCCGAAAATGAGAAAGAAGAATTGTTGAAGCTTATCATGCAGCAGAACGCACAGCTCAGAGAAATGGAGATAGAGTTGAAAAAATTATTGAAAGAAAAGGAACAAATGACACCAATGGAAGTCATTCCATTGAGTGCAATTCCCATTGCAGAAGTAAGTACAGCAACATTTTCAACAACCACTACAATAGAAATTCCATCAGCAGCCCCATTAACAGCACTGGAAAAAACTGTGGAGCTAGCAAAGTCCATGGAGGAAATGAATTTTCAAGAGACTGAGATTAATAGGTTGAAAAGGGAGGTTGAAAACCTCTAGAAACTCAAATCCTCTTTCCAAAAAAGATATAATGTTGAGAGACAAGCAGCAGAGAAGCTTAAGCAGGAAATACAACAGCTCCATAAACAAACAGTGGCAAGCAAGACATTAGCAAAGGCTGAGGAAAACATATGGACAGATATTGCAAAATCCATAAATGAAATTTGGCCCATGGTGCAAATCATGTTCGAGCAACATGATCTGGTGTTAAAGAGTAGGCAAGCCATTGATAAGATAAACACAGAGTTGGGTGAGATGCCCTCAACAGCCAACGAGATCATCAAGTTTCTGAACTCCAAAACCAAGGAAGAGCTGGAAGAATTGAAATTCGAAGACATAACAGAGTTTATCCTCGAGGTAAAAAGAGTATTGACTAAAAGGGGATTGATGTTACAGTTGGAGGAAAAGGCTCAGAATATGGACATTGGAGTTCAAATATTTTTTAGAAAGATTGAAGCCTTACAAAAAAAGGGTCTACCTGATCTACGTGTCCTAAATGATAAACTAATGACTATGTCCGATTACAAGCAAAGGATCGCCACCATGGCCAAAGACAGCTCCAAGTTTTCAAGGATATAGGGTAGCATCATGGGTAAAGCATTCTTGAAGACTCTACAACATGACCTCAACATTCAACACGAGATCAAGTATGTCTTCATCATCAAGCCGACTTTTTCTAAATACATCGAGATGGACGAAGTTTATCACCGGTTATTGAAAATTACCATCCCAAGAAAATAGACATGGGATGAGCTATGCGATTTGATTGAGTAAAGGCAATGCCTCATCCATATCATCATCCATCTCAGCATCCATCTCAACGTCCAGCTCAGTGTCCAACACAGTTGAGGTCATCTGAATGACTCAACAACGGTCTTCCCCGAAATCAGTATGAGAGATTCAACACATCATCATCCGTTACTAAATTTATGCATCTTGTTAGATTAGTTAGTTAGAATCAGACTCTTTCACGTCCTGATCATTAATGACAGGGTCGTTGTAACTTTTATTATAAATATTTCTCACTTATAAGTAGGAATTGTTGTTGATCTTTACGCCTGAGCAAGCTCTAGTTGTTGTAATTTTTATCAAGAAGTTATTTCAATAATACAAAGAGAAGTTTCACAGGATTCATGCGTGTCCATTGTTGGTGAAGTTCCCTCTGTCTGCGTACAAGTTTTTTCTTTCTCAGTTATCATATTGTCTTTCTAAAATCTAATCTTTAAAAGAAGTTAAAGTTGCAGAATTTACCATTGTGTACTTTGTTCTTAATCTTTTACAGATTTAAATGTTTTTCCTCTGATGTTATAACAAAGAAATTCTTAAATGTTTTTTTGTTTTAACTGATATCTCATCTTTTCAGCAATACACCATTTTTATTTCTAAAGAATCAAGCATTAGCACCATCTCGCCCTGTGAAACGAATCTTGTAACGTTGTCTTTAACTTCTATCTTTTAAAAACAGACCCCATAGCCCAATGGAAGCGTAATTGATATTCAGCCACTTCATTCAAAAACAATACGAACAACACGGTTATATTCTTTCTAACTAGCCTAAAATATTTGAACACTCAAACAAACCTAGAACTCACAGAGAGATCCCTCTCTGAAACTGGTAGGGCTAGCTTCCAGTTTCGAAGCGGTTGGTTAAGGTTACCTCTAATAAGTTTCTTCTTGCCTCGTAACAACCTCTGGGAATTTACAGAGTGATAACATGGTGTACCCATTCTCTAAGGTGCCTTAGACCAGGGATAATTTTAAGGATGAAAAATTATTTTAAAATGTAGAAACCTTCGTGAATCTTACTAGTTCTTAACATTCCAACTATAAAATGTTTGGCGATATTTTTGTAAAAATATTCAAATTTCTAAGGATTTTATTTAGTTTGTATAAAATTTTGACGATTTTTAAGGTAAAATACTTTTATCTTATAGAATTCAGGTGAATCATTTTTAGAATGGCGAATATTTTTTTAGGGAAAAGCATGGAAAATTATCCCACGAGCGAAATTTATCCCCTAAAATTATCCCTATCTTAGACACTGGGGTATCTCCTAACACCAAATCAATAGATAAATCAATGTCTCTTTTTTGTGGTAGTCCCGAAATTTCTCTAAAAACATCTTCAAAATCCCTCAAAACTGAATGGGCTTCAATGCTCGCCACTTTGTCTTTGGTCGCCTCCTCCATATGGGCTGCAAGCATCTAACATCCTTTCCTGAAGCTCTTCATCAACTGCATAGATGAAATCTCTCTAATAGCTACAGCTCTTGGAATGCCTTGAATATTGCCTTGTTTCCCTTCCTCATCAAGACATGTGATTGTCTTGTTGTAACATTATAGGACAACATGATGTTTCTCCAACCAATCCATACCAATTATACAATCATATGAACCCAATGTTATGATGTTTACATCCACCTTTGTATTGAGTCCATTCATGTCTATCAAACAATCTTTAACCAACTTATTGATTTTCCTCTTAGCACTCATGGCTTACTGAACTAACCAAGATTTTTTATGCTTACTTCTTTGCAAGCGAAATATTTCATCGATGTTATTATTAATGTAACTATGGCTAGCTCCTGAATAAATTAAAATTTCTATGGGCTCATTATTGATCTTACCTTCCACTTCAATCATGGGAGATTGATACTCTACTTGTTTGTTATCCAAAGATGCATAAATCCTTGGCATTCTTCCTCCCATGTCTTCCATTGTTTCAGCCTCTTGAATGTTGTGGACAATCCCCGTTCTCTCTCCTTTGTGAGGGAAATATTTATGTAGACGATTTCCCCCACATCCTCAACATTGCACCAACTATTTCCTTGGCCTTTTTCCAAATGAATCTGCAGTCTTGTGTTCATTTTGGGTGACTTGACCTTGCTTATTTTCTTGGAAATTATTCCTAAAAAAGGGTGGCTTAAAACCCTTCTGCCTTTGATCCTTCTTATCCTTCATCTTGTCATTCCAAGATTTTTGGAAAACCGGTCTTCCTTTGCTCTATTCATACAGATGACTTTCTCTCCTTATGGTTTCCTCCAAGGTTTTGGGGTTATCATATTGAATCTTTTCACTATAGAAAGAGGGTAATCCACTTAGAAACCTTTGGATTTTGACTTTCTCATTCTTGATGAAGTCAACATACTTCAACAATTCAAAGATTCGTTTCTCATATTCCTCCATTGTCATGGTTCCCAACTTGAGTTCAAAGAACTCTTTCATCTTTCTTTCATAGTAATGCTCAGACAAATATTTCTCTTGGAAATATCCCTTGAACTACCTCCACGATATTCTTTTCTCATCAATTTTATTGGCTTGCTTAAGTTGATCCCACCACATGGTTGCCTTCCCTTACAAGTGGTAGGTGAAAATTATAGCTTCTACCTGGGAGGGTTAATCATGCAGCTGGAAATATTTCTTCATTTCCAACAGTCGGGCCTCCGCCTCTTCTCCTTTATTGTGCTCACCATTTAAAGTTGGTGGCTTAATCTTCCGAAGTTCCCCCTGCAAGATGTTTGCCTTAGACAAGAGACACACTTGGGTTGCTCCCTGGACATGAACTTGCATGAGTTCCTTTGGTGGAATTTCATGGAGAATGATGGCGTCTACTCATGATTCTTAACTGCCTATCACTCCCATGATCATCTCTTTCGCTATGGGATCTTGATGTTGATACTTGTCTAGCACTGTTTCTTTCTTGGTGTCAGAGTCCTTTTTAACTTGCTTCTGTATCATATTTAGGCTTTGAATTATCTCTTCTTGAGCCTTCATGATCCTCTCATTATCGGCCCTATAACTCTACACTTTTTTTTGCAGGCTTTTCATAGTTATAATTCCCCACTTGTCTCTTCTCCTATTCGACTTGGTCTCAACATTACCCATGCTAGCATGCAGACTTCCAATTTCTTCTTCATGGCTGTAAAACCTTTGAGCATCCTTCATGTCTCTAGTTCTCATGTATGAACTAAAATCTACTTTTTTGTATCTCTAATTCTGCAAGAATGTGCATGCAATAATTGCTTGTTAGAATTAAGTGTATTGCAAAATATTTATCAATTAGATTACAAGTAATTCTTCGTTTTAAATTATGAAGAATATTAATGCACTACTCTCAAGTAGGATTCCTTAAATGCACTCATTTTCGAAACAACTCTCCAACGACTGTCCTCATGCCTCAAATTGAGTTTTGAGTGAATAGTTACAATAATTACAAGTTGCAATTTCCACTCTTTTGTTGCTACATAATTCACTTTTATCACTTTTGAAGAAAATTTAGTGCCCAGATCAAAATTTTGGGTCGACAGATCTCTTCTGCTTATCAAGATATTTCCAATGACTATTCGTTTTCCCTAATCCGAGCCCTGAGCTAAAAGTTATTGTGGAAAAATAGTGAAGGAATATTCATTGACACGTGCAACATAGTAGCAACGTTCAACAATCGTCTAATCATTTCTTGATTAGATCTTCATCGTTGATCTGTCTTAATGGATTCATCGTGGATCTAAGTCATATCTCTTCTTCATACCTTCCATGAACCCACTACCGACACTTAGCTTCTTTTTCCTTCGCGGACTCGCAGACTCATAAACTTGTAACCTTCCTTTCATAACTTCGTCCAAGAAGTCTCAACACTTAACCATTTTTCTACTTCTTACCGCGGACTTGTGGACTAACACTTAGACAAATTTCCAAGATCTTACCATGATTTCATGGGACTGATAGTTAGTCTGCCACATGGCTCCACATCACCTACCAACTATCATCCTATCCAACATGTACCTGCCACCATGGCAGCACATGTCTTTCTTCTACCACGTCAGCTGACATGCGGCCTCCAGGTCATGTTGACGTCATCGCATGGAAAAATATCCAATCTTTTCCAATTTGCTTATTTTTTAATTTTCCAAAGAGGCTCAATTCTTCACATTACCCATGAAATTTCTTTCAATTTTACTATTGTAACTTGAATAAACAAGTTGTAGGCATACTCTAGAAATTAATCCTCTACGAGTTTCCACTTCAATGTTCTACTAACTCGGCTAATCCATGCTCAGCATTGAAAATTGGGCTCTGATACCACTTTGTAATGTACCCAACCACCTAGGTTGGGCCACGTGAATCAAAACTCTCTCATTATCAACTCTGATACCATATTTGTAACGTACCTAGCCTCCATCTAAGCAACATTACATGCGGAATACACATAAAAACAAAACTTCTTCTAACTAAAGTAATTCCTTTGCCGTTAGTCGATTCATGTAGCTTACAACTACAATTTATAACACATTTAGCTATATTATGTAACCATAAACAAATGCATCTAAAGCATGCTAACAATCAACATAAAATACAACTAAATCATTCATTAAAACAACATATAAGTCATTCTCATTGACACAGAGTTCATGCACAACAATAACACATGTAAATAACTCAATACAAGATAAAAACACTTATCTTTAAACAATAATAGTGCAACCAACTGCTTGGGATGAATGTTCCACCCAACCATAGACTGATTGTTCCAAATCTCAATAGCCAGTCACCCCTGAGCTAAGGCTAGTTATCCACAAAAGAGGGTGGTCTCTCACATTCCACTCGTAGCTCATAAATCTCATAACCCAATTGATATTCTCATATAACTATCTCGATCTTTCCACCATCTCTCTTCCTCTTGACCTGCCCAACCCAAGGAATGCACCATTCGTTTATCAGGGATCACCCAAGTGATGTATCATTTGTTTATCAAGGTAACACAAGGGATGTACCATTTGTTTATCAAATTTAACACAATATATGTAGCATTCGTTTATCAGGGATAGCCCAAGGAATGTGCCATTCGTTTATCTGGGTCTCTGTAGCATAGGTAACTAGGAATCTCTCGGCTGGAAACTCAAGGGAACTTGCTACTAGGAGAACTATCAGCAAACCAACAACAACCACTTGATTTTTTAGTGTAACTCACATAGGAGTTCACTCTTTCAGCCTGAAAACCGGTCTCTTCAGTTCTCCAGCTCCAATTCTCTCCAGTTACGCTCCAGAATTCGCCCTCCATTGTCGCACCAGCTCCAGCTCTCTTTCTTCCCCCTTTTTTTTCGACTGTCATCCCAACCCATAAGAATTCCTCTCTTGTGGCTTGCCTTTCTTGACTCGCACTCTTACCCAAGATGATTGTACTCAATCCCCATGTGCCCAATAACTCTGGAACGTGACCATTCAGACCCACCCTCTTACATGCATTCAATGATTGGATTTGGAAACACTCAAACATAAGGATGTGACCACTCACAACCACCCTCTTACATGTATTCAATGATTGGCTTTGGGAACACTCAATCATACATCAGAATGTTCATATACAATTGGAAGGTTTAGGAAAATGAGTTAAACTGAGATACATGGGTAATCCCCCCCTTGACCCCTCTTGGCCATTATCCTAGACACTTCCCCCTCTTGTGGATTAATTCAGCCCCCATATTTTTGTTAGAATATAGAAGATGGTGTGCTCGTTTTACAATTGACAATACCCTCATCACCCAACCATAGGTCGAAGCCTCCCTCCGAGCACCTTAACTTTGACTGAGAATTCCTCCGGAAGCAAACCCTAGGCTAGACAACCAAACAAAGGGTAGCGCACCTTTCCCCAAGGATAACGCATCACAAAAAGATGATCAGATAGTCCAAACCCTAGCCAAGAGATATTCAAGCCAATACTGAAAACTTGTTGCTGCTGCAGCTACACCAGCAACTCTCCTCCAAACCTGCGCACAAGACTGTTGGTTGTGGAGCCTGATTATCTTCTTGATTTATAGGTCTTTTACTTTCAGCCGTGTTTATACCCCATGAAGTATTTACACCCCAGAAGTATGTACATTCTTCCACGCGGGGGAGTGCAGAGGGGGGGTACCCCCTCTGTGGGGTTCGGGGGGCCTATCCCCCCAGCTAGGGGGTCTGGGGGCGAAGCCCCCAAAGCAAAAATTGCCTTATAAAAGTATATTGTAATTTCATTGTAAATATGGACCGTTCATTATAAGGTCGCAGATCTAACGGTAAAGATTATGTTAGGGTTTTTTTCCCTAGAAGGCAACCCTCTTTTATGAG
>JZKD02S0097909.1:385729-398243 GCA_000966675.3 Picea glauca | reverse complement strand
TATTCTCTCCCCTTTCCACTTTGTGGATCTTGGGTAATAAGAAAGGACAAAGGATTGAGTGGTTAGTCTAATTAGGAACCCATTCTCCATTATTGTTTGGCCACTAAAATAAGGTGACTTGTGGAGGCTAGAAGGGGTTGAAACCGTGGACAGTTTCACGACACTAAGTGTCCTCCTTGTTGAGTGCCCAAGCACTTTGGATTTGAAGTATGGAGCTAGGGGAGAACCTTGTTGTTATATTGTTGAGAACCCAACATTTTCTCTTGGCTAAGAGATAAGGACTTGGGGCAGTCACATAGCTTAGGCTTGCAACTTTTCACATCGAAGCCCCTAAGTTAAAAGAGACTTAAAATCAACTAAAAGAAACCTACACACTTGCACAACATTTACATTTTCTTGCAATTTATTTCCAAGTATTTACATTCTATTCATTTTTTGCAAGATATTGTCATGTGTAAATATTTATATTGATTTAGTTACAACCATTCTTCATTTATTCATTGTTTTAAAGTAATTGTATAAAGTTGTTTTTTGATTCATCGTGTAAATAGTTCATAATTTTATTTCATTTTGTTGAGTTATCAAATTTGTGCTAATATTGGAATAAGTGGAATCTTTAGGCACTGGTCAAATTGTGGTTTAATAAACAAAGGTTTGCTTGTCATTGAAAGATTACATATTGCATTGGTTGCTTGTCATTGGGTTGGGTAATACTAATCAACAAATCAATTAACTCCTAGAACTAATAAATTCTTCACATAGTTTAATAGGGTCTAGCCCCCTTGGCTTCCCTAGGAGTGAGCCTGGACGGAAGGAGTCCAGATTGAGGTGACAGTGGGTTTGGATTTAGGTTTGTGCCTCCAAGGACACACCAAGTGGGTTGGAGACTTCTCCACGTTTGTAGGTGTGTATTAGGACGACAACAAAGGGCACATCTCACATTGCCCCCCTCTCTTATGTTTTTGACTTGAGACATTGCTAGACCTTTGTGGGATGGTATTTGAGTTTATATGTTGAGTTCCCTAACACTTATTGATGCATTTCCTATGGTTATCTATGTTGGGATCACATTCAAGGGAAGTACTTGGCACATTACCCCCTTTTTCACTTGCTATATTCTTTCTAGGGGTTATGTTTGGTATAGTTGTCTAGTATAGATGGCGTAGTGTGTGAATTATATAGCCTTTTTGATGGGTTTTCACACTTGAGATACTCTATTATTATGTGAGTCACCTTCCTAGATGGAATGCTAGTCCTATTTGGCACACATGTTGAGATATATTCAACTTGTCATGATATGGTTGCTTAGGAGATGATGCCATATCCTTCCTCATGGAGTTGTTTAATTTGAGGGATCTAGCACATGCATACATGGCATCATTTATGACTTGGTTGACCTTCTCTTCATGATTCCTAGCCAGCATGACTTTTGAGAGTGATGACACCTTGTTCTCACACGTGGGAGATGATTTATGGAGGGTTTTCCTTATCACAAATTCACACTTGTGGGCTATCCACTTTACACTAAAGCGCCTACTTTTTATTGAGGGAGTTCGTTGTTGATTCATCATCATTGCACATGAATCTGGTTTATGAGGGGGTAACGAGTTGCTTGGAGGTGGTTATCACCACCATGTGCATGCATGTGACCACTCTCTAGCATATGTGTGGAGCCTTGAAGAGGATATCTATCCATTTGTGCCTATTTTTAGCATTGGTTTGACTTACACTTGCACTTGTTTATTACTTGATGAGGTTGACCTAATCCTCCATGCATTTGATCACACATGGGAAGCTTTCATTGGAGGTCATACATGCTTGAAGAGATCACACATGGCTTTTTAAGGTGGCTATTGCACACTTTTTGAGAATTTATTGATGGATCGACTTATCTTGGAGGGTATTGAGGAGGACATTGGATTTCACCTCATAGACCCCATTTGCCCAATAGAAATTCTAGGCAGTAGTCTTGCTTTCCAAGCCTTTAAAATTCATAATTTTCACTCTTTTCTTTTGCTGTCCTAAAATCTGAAAATTCCAAATTTCAAAATCAAACTTCAGATCTCCACCAACAAGCCTAAAATTCCTCTTTCTTTAGCTTCTTTTGTTAGGCTTGTTTTATGTGTAATAAATCTGTAATTTGCATCCCCTATCATAATAAAACCAGATTTATACTAAGCCTCTCGATACCCCTTTGACTTATCTATCCTCATTCAAAACTTAGTATTAGGGATTCCCCCCCTTGAGTTGGAAATGAACCAACCAAAAAGGTGGGACAAAATTATCATGGTGACATTGGCTAACCTCACCAAGTTGCCCTTGGGTCTTCACCTTGTGAATTATTACTTTGACATACTGGGTGAAGGTTTGAGTGGTAAGATGAGGCACATGCAATAAAAACGTTCCCTAGGGTCACTGTTTTCCTCGAGTATCATGATTGAGAATATCAATGACATAGTCACTAACCACACCTTCAATTGAGAATATCATGATTGATTCATTGCCATTTTGATGTTCCTTGGTGATTGATTCTTTGACCTATTTTGGTCTTAAGAGGAAAATGATATATATTTCAATTTCTTGATAATCTTTAGCTTGATATCTAGATGTGTTACTAAAATGTAGATTTTCCTCATCTTGTTCATTTTTAATATCGTATATTAGTTAAGCACCTTTGTGTTCACAATTATACTAGATTTTATGCTTTGTTTATAGTTTTGGTACTTTTTTTCCTACATAGCTTGAATATGTTTGCACAATCCCTACATAATGTCTGTAAGAATTATACTTACTGTATTTTGGACTTTTGTGGACATTTGTCTATTCTTTTCTTTGCTTCTACCAATAATTTCGAGCTTGATGATGTCTAGTTGTGTAACTAAAATATAGATTTTCCTCACCATATTCTTTTTCTTCTAATTATTTGTTAATCAGAATGGCGCTTAATGCTTATCTTAAACCCAACCTCAAACACTATTGTATCTTGGAATAGAATAACATTGATCATGAAAGGTTTTGAGCCTTAGATTGAATTAGCGACCTTGATCTCCAGATTTATGTACACCCCCATAAATTCTTTCAATATTCATAACCTAATTGATTGTTTCTTCTGGAATAGTTGCTTTATTAGGAATTTCTTTACTTGATGGCAGCCTTTAGACTTTGCGAAATAGTGAGTGTGTGTTCCCATGGGCATGGAGGGGTATCCATGAATAAAGCCTCCATCATTTGGCTATATTTTGAAGTGATCGCATTTCTGTTCCCATGGGCATAGAGGGTTATCAATGAACAAGGCCTCTATAATCTGGCTAAAATTTTCAGTGATTATGTTTCTTAGTCCATGTTTGTCAACTTGGCAGACCCCAACTCACCAGATGTGCTATCTTTGAAGAAAACTAAGTTAATTTTGAATCAAAACTTGAATGCATTAAAGTACCTCTCATGCATACTTAACTGGTGTTAAAGGTAGTTTTTGTGTGCTTTCCATCAATACTAGAAGCTTAAGCCTAAGTTGCTTGCCATTGCATAACCTTGTCTATTCTTTCTATTTAAAATGGTTATTTTTTTTCTTTTGGTTGCATTTTATCTTTTCGCTTGAATTGATGTCATTGTAAAAAGGAAAGTTTACTTGTTAAGTATTTCTTTTTGCTCCTACTTTTTAGTTCGTGGGCTGCTTTTTTCTTTTTGTTCATGTATTTTAAGCTTGAATCTTTCCTCTTAGTTTATCCTCTAGTTTGTCTAGCCACATTTGTTATCCTTGATATATCTTTGAAATTATGGTATATTTCTTTTGTGTCTGCCATGCTAATGAGCTTGAGGACTTGGCTCTAATTCTACGTATACAGAGCTTGCCATTGTGTCCCTAGAATTTGTTTCATACTACTTGGAACAATTATCCACGGAATTCAGATGTAGCCAAGTGTAAGATTTCCCTCGCCATATTGGATCAAATATAGATACTGATTTATGAATAGTAAATGGAGTGTCTTTTCTTTGGAACAAAAATTGGCATTACTGTTATACTATCCTATATTTCAGAATTCATATATAAATGATTGCGCTCTAACTTCCAATACACTAATCCAAAAAAATGTTTTGGTCAACAACTCCCTTCCAAACACATACCAAAAGGTAGATAAGAATGGGACTTGAAACTAGAATGAATTAGTTTCATTCCTTTTATAGTTTGGCCATTAAGCTCCTTGAGCGTGTTAAGGGTGTAAAAGAAAATGTACACAAAAGTACATGATCTAAGTGTGCCGAGGCTTAGGTAGGTTTGAAAATTTTCTCTAGCGCTGGGATGAATTACAAGATTACTTTTTCACCCTTTAGTTTGTTGTATATATAGGCAAGATAGGCTAGAATGCAACATGTATGTGCTCTGTTATCTTTTGGGATATTATTGATGTATTGAATGAAGCATTGATGATTTACTTTAGATTTGTATGGTTTTGTAAGGAATTATAAATCATATGTTTCAAGAGCCTTTTGGTTAAAGACAAGAATATTGAATCGCCAGAAATAGAATAATGCCAATGCTAAGTAGAAATGTTTTTATTTATGTGGTATTCAATGGAAACTAAAAAAATTGTGTCATAGACATGACATTCATACTTAGAATATATTTTCTTATTGTGATTTTTCTTTGTGGCTATTAGGGTCCGACGGTGAAGAATTAGTTGTATCTGGATTTACTCTTATGAATGATGTGATTGAAGGTAAGAATTGGCAACAGACCTGCCGTTGCTATTATAGTGAATGAACATAATCATAGTGAGTAACTATGAATTCATTTTCTTAAGAACATTGCCATTTTTCTCAGATTCATTCACCAATGGACATTCTTTTTGTAGGAGGTTCAAAGCCTGTTGTTGCAGCGATTGAAGGTTTTGCACTTGGTGGTGGCTTGGAGTTGGCAATGGTATTGCATATTTTAGTATTTCTAACCTATTATTGTTATTGTTAGATTGCATTGAAATGCCATCCTCTTCTATTTTTTATTCTGATTTGCAACTTCTAGTGGAAGGATAGATAATGGAATTGTCATTAGTTTTTCATCTGAGAAAGAAACACATAATTCTCTTTGTATATTGGCCTTCATGTATACATGGATGCCTTCCAACTTCAACATGATACTGTAAGTGACCTCTCTATATGCCATGCTCAATTTTTGAAGGTGTAATACCAAAATGAACCATCTGCAACTTAGTTGCATGTCTATAATATAAAATTGATAATTAGCCACGATTACATTGCAAAATGTTTCTATTGATCGACTTGTAAAAGTTATTCCTTGGATCTCATTACTTTGGATGCATTATGGATCTCCTCACACTCTTTTTAATCTTTGTCAAATCCAAGTCCTTGAATTCCGCCAAATCATTTGTTGCATATGCTGATTTCATTATCCTCAAGTTGCTTACTTTTTTCGTTTCCACATTCTTACATATTATTGGAATTTGGAAAGCTTCATTAAGGCCTCCCTCTTAGTGAGGGCCAGAGAATGTTGCTTGGCAAGCTTTGTTAGCTTTTGCATGTGTTTTGAAGCTCATGAATTCCCTACAATATGCAAACAAATCCCTTACTTCTTGCATTTTCACCACGAGAATGAAAAGATTCTTGTGCTTTCTAAATGTACCTACATCTTCAACATCCATCTCTCCTCATTTCTTCCCCTTTTTTATTTTTTGAAATTCTTCATATATTTTTTCATAGAGCAAATTATTACATAGGTAGCAGGGAGAGAGTTACAACAAACAACAGGAGAACAAAGAATTCCCACCCTAAAAAGGCCAAAAATGTAAGCATATGGGCTTGTGCCCTAGGAGCGAGGGAGTCAACATCTAGTTACCTTCTGGGGGGGACACAGGGATGATTCAGGATATTTGCAAATCTTTATGACACATAGCTTGGTTGGCTACAATTGGTTTTCTTCCCCTTTTTCTTTAATTTTTTTTCTCAAAACAACAACTTCCATTTCCCCTATAAGATGTCTGGAGTCTTGACTTATGTTTTTAATAAAAGCCTCTTTTGGATCTTCTGCCTTTGGCATCTGCACTTGTTTCCCCTCATGCTTCTATGCATTTTGTCTTTACTTACACAGATTTGTGTACCTTGGGAAGTGGTCCCCTTGTGTTTGTGAGCCTCTAGAGTCTAAACACAAGTGGGAAATACATTGGTACTATGTACCTTGTACTTTATGTCTAATTTTACTTTGACTTAGGAGATTTAAGTCAACAGTGAAATTTGGTCATTTTAGCCTAAAATGACTATTAATTCACTTTGTGGGTGAATTTGGAGACATAAAGTGAACTTAGAGAACTTAACCCAAAGTGGGTTTGTGAGTGAGATTATTATGGGATGATCTCAACCTTTGATTAGAGATGGGATGGGATGATCTCATCCATCCATCTTTTAGGTTTCTTTATGGAGGTTCAAGAGGGGTGCATAGGGCAAGGAGAGGCTCATTCACTCTTATGTTCACTTGGAGAGTTTGAGAGAGAGCATTGAGGTGAGGATGGAGGCTATGGTTGAGGGAAGCTTGGGCGCCTCCTTTCATGGAGGACTCATGGAGGCTTAGGCCCTCTTTTATTTGTGGTTGTTGTTCTTTCTTGGAGGAGGGCGCACCTATAGTAGGGAGGTCTTGCGGTGGTCAGATTGCTTTGAGGACAGTTTCAGTGGAGAGGTAGCTCACATATTCAGAGTTGTGTGCAAGGGTTTCTCCATCAGAGCTTCAAGGAGCAAGGGCGCTTCATTTCAGTGGATTGGGCAACATTTGAGGAGGGTGCACCATGCTTGGGCGAATCTTTCATCTTGGACTTGTATAGCAGCTTGAGAGAAGCTGCCATTGTATCAGGTTCATTTGTTTCATGTACTTGTTGTATTCCACCTTCTTTACTCCACATATATAGACTTATATTCCAAACTGGTTTTCCCCGGGGGGGTTTTATCCAGGGTCATGTTGACCAAAAATACCTGTGTTCATTTTCATGTATTCTAGAGTTTAGAACAGCATTATTTCAGCAGTAAAGATCTAGAGGTGTGTTACTTATTTTATGGTATGCATGTGCTAACTTGTTGGTGACTAAAACTACATGCTAGAGCACCTAAAAGCCTATGTAACCTTAACTAAAACAGAAGTGAAGTTCCTGATCAGTTTGCTGATTTAAAACAGCAGCAAACAAGTGTGTGACAGTAGAAACTTAGAGCCATCTTGAGCTCAAAGACAGACCTAGATGGCAGCCTGTTAGGACCTCAAAAAATCTTTAGTTTGGGTCAGATATGGATTGTACTCTATGCTATTTTGGTTATATGCACCCTCACTTGCTATATACATGAGAAACGTTTCATATTTGTGTATAATGGTTTGGATCCACATGAATATATATATATATTTTTTCAAAATTTGAATATTTTATGTATTTTTTGGTCAACCAGTTTTGTGGTCCGATTTTGTTTCTGATTTTTGCCCAGTTCCAGTTTTTAGGGTCGACTGATTTGATGACTGGTCCAGTTCTGATAACATTGAGCAAAATCCCCCCCCATGATACCAACAAAACATGATGCCCAACCTAGAGTGCACCACTAAGGGATTATTATATCAAAATATATCATCCAACATTAGAAAAGGGTTATATGACGAAAACATATGTAGTACCCCACTTCCATTCTAACTCAAACTTAGGAAAAATTACATCAACAAGGATACTAACATCATCAAACACATTCTCCCCTAGGTGATGTCTAGCAAATGTTACAATATCAAGTTATATCACCTAGAAAATCCCACCAAGGCAAGATGCATCACCCCACCACATCAACATTATAAGAGAAAGGAACATAAGAAAGTGCCAACTCCATCCAATCATTAAGTATGCCCTCCTTCACACATCCAACAAAAGAGGACCATGTAGAACACCCCCTTCTAGTGACGAACCAACATTATAACATCAACACACCTAGTCACTAGGATGCTCCATGAAGAAGATAACACATGAAACAGAAAAAAAAGCACTCATATGTCAAGAAAGTGATCCATCAAACAAGACATGGAAGTAGCACCAAAACAATGATATGACCACCAACCATGACCATCGACCAAGAAAAGAAGTGAACATCCTCCACCAAGATGTCCACATCAAATGATTAAAAGCCAAGGAGAGAAGAAGCTCCATGATGGTGTATATCCTCCAAGTCCATCAAAATCTCCAAGGTACCGCAGAAAACTTCACCAATTTGATGAAAATCACAATGTGGAACCTCATACAATATGAGTTGTAACAGGAAACATAGTTGATCACTCCGTTCACTATCATTTTCATAATCTGCAGTTGTCAGATTATCCTTTTTGTCATTTCAATGGTTGAAAAGATAATTAAAATTCTGCCCCTCTTTTATGATTTTAGACCTTGTAATCATTGTTAATGGCATCTTATTGAACTTCTTGTGAGATATCAGATTTAAAGGATGCTTTTCTGAAGGAATTTTCTTTTCAGGCTTGCAATGCGCGTATAACTGCCCCTAATGTTCAACTCGGTCTTGTTGAACTTCAACTTGGCATCATTCCAGGACTTGGAGGTAAGCTTAAGAATAATTTTCTGCTTGCACACATTTATGATAATTATTTTGTTCTAAACACTAGTTTAGGCACTCTGATCAGTACATATTTTATTCGAATAGGTCAGAATTGATAACTAGAATAAAAAAGGAGGTTGTTTTAAAGATTTCCTGAAACTGCTCTTCTACAGATGTTATTAGGTTTGATATGTTTTGTAACTTCAAAGGATTAAAGTAATCTTAATAAGTGAATGAAAATGTGGTTATATTAGTTAATGGGTTGGAAAGTGAACTTGACACTAACTTTTCTACCTCCTGGAGTTGTAACTTGTAAGTGGCTTTTATAGTTTCTGTACTGGCTTTTGAAAAATTAGATTAAGTGCTTTAGTGTGTGCATGCTGTAAGACATTGCACATTGACATTCACATGGAGTCCTAAATTTTGTACAAAGCAAAATAAACTGCATCATAATAAAATATTATGGTACAATTTATGGAGTTGATCCTCTCAACCAAAGGCTTCTTAGAGGTGCTACTGGATTTACAGAGAAGCATTCAAACTTCCCTTTACCTCCTATTCAGCTGCTAGCCCCCAGTGTAAGTACTAAGAGCTTTTGGACAGCTTCCTCTGGGAAGTAGTTGTCTGTTTTACTGGGTGACTGCTCAGATTACTAGTAATGGTTATTGATCCAACCCGGACATCAACAATTGGTCAGTTTATAAACTGGTCAACTCCATTGGGTGATTTCTATTTTCTTTGACAGGTTATTGTCTTTCACTAATCATTGGTTCTTCTGGTGATTCTCGAGACTTGTCTGTCCTAGAGAGATCTTGCCTCCCTATTTAGAGGATGATCATTCACAGTCATCTTCTTCTTTTCATATGTGAACTCCTTTTGGAGTTAGTTTTCTCTGTAAGGCTTATGTTTTAAGGAAATTATTCTCGTCCTCTGACTTGGTACAATTTGCGTGTGTCCTTTCTCATCTACTTCTCAACTTGCAATATGGTGTCCTCCAACAATTTGTTTGTTTTCAATATGAAGTTTGATACGCTTAGTGAATTTACTTGATTTTCTTCTACTTCATCCAACAATGGTGGCCCACACAGCTCTAGTTGTTCTACACTGAATGCTGGATACATGCCTGAGTATTGTGGTAAGTTCCGTTTGAAGTTATTGTTGCCCCTTCGTTTCACTATCTGGAATAGACCATTCTTTGCCCCTTTCTTGAAATAAATCACCAGTTGAATTATTGCAGGGTGTATCCATTTCAGATGCCAGTTTTTGTATGAGTTAGATTGTGCAGGGAGATATCATAATGACTTATGTTCTGCGTGCATTGTGTTCGTCTTGCTCAACAAACAAACAATGTCACCAGTGCTTCATGCCTTGCATAATAGCGTGCAGTTCTTTGTCATATGTTGGAATCTGGATACTTGACCACTACCTTAGAGATTGTCTTTGTTTTATGTTTCTTGTCAGTCTTGTCAAGTGAGCATAGCCTCCTAGAAAGGAGTATCTTGTTATATCTATCTCTATCTCAAAGGATTGTCTAAAGTTTGGCAGTGCCAATAGAGGTGCACTGTAGATCCTCTAAAATTCATTGAATTGAGTTCTACAGGTCAATCTAGATGAAGTTGGCATTCCCTCATAGTGTTCAAAGGTAAAGTGCCATTGGAGTAATGAGAGATGAACTTATGCTAGTAGTTTGTCATTCCCAAATGGCTTCTTAAATTTGGCAGTCTTGTTATCCAGCATTATTTACTAAATCATGACCTAAACTTCTCTAAATCTATTTGTAGTACTTTCTTGTCAACTAGGCATCCCAGATATAAGATTCAGTTCATGGTGGATGAACTCTTCTTACTACACACCTAGAATTTGTGCTTCTTTAGCTCCATAAGGTAGCTTCAGTGTGCTGCAAGTGTTCCTCGTCTTGTTATATATAAAATTTCAAGGTATGCAATCAGACATGAATCGAAGTATAGCCTAACCATCTTGTTCATCTCTCTTAGACATTCTTGGTACATTAGTGAGCCTAACCACATAACCAAACTATTGTATAACACCTATCATGTAATATACCTAATTTATATTAAGTATATAAAATAATAGGTATAGAAGGTTGTGTCTTCAGAACGGTCATGTCCCTTATGTCCTATAAATATCATTGGCTCTTGTATCTTTTACTTTTATTATATTTTTTTGTCCTTTTGGACAAGCTCGTCCCTTTCTTATGAATGCTTATGGCATCTTGTTTGACCAACGTAAGGTACATCACAAGTGGTCTTAGAGCAAGTTTGATTCCTGCCCCTTGGTCATCTTTATTTTTTGGAATAAAATTTCAACCAATAATTTTCTAAAGTTACTTTTAGAATTTTAGAAAGTGTGTGTGTGTGTGTGTATTTTCCAAGGAAAACCTCGTGGGATCCCCCCCCCTTGGAGTATCTTGATGGAGGGCGGCTCAATCACCAATCACAATAGCAATTGGTAACCTAGTGGGATTCAGATGGACTTGAACTTGTTAGCATTTTGGGTTACTCCAAAAGTGTTTATGTCGTGTTTGGGGATGCTTCATGAGATTTGGGGCACATGGTGTATGATCATCCCTTGGATGGTCTGTGATGGACTTGCACATCAAAGGCGGCTTACTCAGTGGTTACTTGACCTCAGTTGGATGCTTGCATGACATTCTTCCTTGGAGATCATCAGATAGCTTGGGACATTCTTCATGATGGCCACGTGGATATTGGTTGATTGCTTGAGATGATGCCTTGCATTGGAGGAGGAGCAAGGCATTTGGGAGGAGGGCATTGAACCCTATGAGTTGACTTGGGGACGCCTAGGTTGCGATAGTGTTCATACAGTTGGAGTGGACCTAATGGAGTATATGGTTTAGGAGGAGCATTGGAGTCCTTTGAGGCTTGCAAGAGGAGCATTGCACACATCTTGCGGAGCACCCTTGCATTGGAGCCTTGCTTGTGTACGATATCACCTTGAAGCTTGACATGTGTACTCTTGGAGTGTAATGCTTTACATGTGTGAGCCTACTTGTGTTTATAGTAGGTTGCTTGTAAGGGTTTAGGCCCACATATGTATTGTTGGCCTTCCTTACCTCTCATATATATAGAGGAAGGAGAGAGTCCTTTAATAATAACGTCATCACTTCATTATATTATGTTAGAGATGTGAGGAGAAGAGCACACTAGTCTCTCTCTCCGCCTTTGTACTTCTTCTTTGTACTTTGTCTCTCTTGTCTTGGAGTTGCTAAGGTTTTTTGGAGCACTTGGAGCATCTTGAATACTAGGGTTAGGGTTTCATCCCTTGGAGACATTGGAATTAGGGTTTTGAGGATTAAACCCTAAGTTGCACTTGTTGAGGAGGGGGAGAGAGGAGACATCTGTCTTGGAGCCAAGGAGGCTTGCTAGTGTTGATGCTAGCTTGTGGAGGATCTTTGGGGGAGCTAGGGTTTTCATCGTTTTCCCTAGCTAGGGTTTTGGAGAGCTATAGGATTTTACTAGCCTTGGGATGAGGCTATGGTATGTACATGTACTTCATATTTTTACATATATATGAAGCTTTCAACTGTCCAAAATTGTCTTATTGCAGATTTAATTTTCAGCTATCCTTATCTTTATGGTTTGGAAATTTCCATCACTTGTATGTCTTGCTGATGTGACATAAGTTAAATTTTAAATTGTTAAGGGTTTTAACATTAATCTTGAAGAAGATAGGGCATATATACTGCTGTCATAAAGTACATTTCAGATCTGGTTTATGCACGATACGATTGCCCTAGAGGGCTGAAACTTGTTGGCACACTTTTGGTACTTTTTCTCTTGGATTTCCTTGTTGATTGGGGTTGAAAAGAAATATTGTCCACTGTTTGCTGCCATAAAAGTATTTTTCAGATCAGCCCAAAGGATGTAAATTCATAGGGTTGAGATCCAAGAAACCTCCT
>JZKD02S0097909.1:358058-373926 GCA_000966675.3 Picea glauca | reverse complement strand
TTACTAGGGTGGGTGAAATGGAGGGGGTGGGGACCTCTTTAAATAGCATTAATAAGGCAAAATAACCCTCAACTGCACACCAAAACACCTTACAACTCCAACTTGCATGAGAAAAGATGAGCCAAGTACTTCTCTGTTACTTAGGTTTTAGGTTTTAGGGGGTTTTAGAGGGTTTTAGGTTTCTGGGACCAAACTGGCCGGCTTATGACCAAATCGGCCGGTTTGGTCATAAATTGGCCGACCGGTTCGGTTTATTGACTGGTTTGAACTGGTCGACCATCAAACCGGTCAAACCGATCGGTTTCGGTTCTGGTTCAACGGTTTTTAAAACACTGACCACGACAAACATTAAAAAATACAAAATATATTCATTTTTTTCAAAATTTTAAACATATAAAGCAACAACAACATCAGATAAACACATTGGCACATAAATATGGAGAAATCACTGATATATATATGTAGTGGATTCCAAATAAAAAATTGTACATCAAAGTCGATATTGAATCCTGAAGGGCTAGAAGTTAGAATCAATACAAAATGACATCACATATATAATTATAGATGTATCTCATCATCATGAGGTAGATGTCTGATGCACAATGAAAAATGAAACAAAACTAGCAACTAGCTATCTAATATCAATTTCCTCTCCCCCTTTTACTGGAAAAGATAATGGGTTGTTTTTCAGGCCCGCCCCTGACAATAGAAGGCCCTGATTTTGATAGTGGACGACAACTAGTGTGTGTAGGAGTAGGTGTATCAATAAGTGTAGAAGGTTGTGCTGATGCTAGCACATCACCCTCCATCATGTCTTCAAGCCACTGCTCCTCCCCCTCCTCCTGCTCCCGCTCCTCCTCCTCCTCCTCCCTCTCCTCCTGCTCTCGCTCCTCCTCCTCCTCCCCTTGTTGCTCCTCTAGGTCTTGCTGTTGTTCGGGTTCCTCCTCTAACCATGCAGGTGCCTCCTCCATGATAGGCCTCTCAACCTCCACCCTCCACTTAGACAATACATCAATATTGTCCAAGGAAATGGCATCCACATCCGATGTTCTATCCATTTGCTTCAACCATAATCGAAGATTGTAATGGACATACACCAAGTCATTGAGACGGGAGAACTCCAACCTGTAAGAGGGTCATAAAAAATTTAATGAGTTTTAACTTTTGAGGGTCATAGACTCATAAATTACAAATTATAATAAATGTAATTGCTCATAAGTTCTAACCTGGTGCGCTTCTTTGAGTGTAATTTTTCAAACACTCCAATTGCGCTCACATCCTGAAGAGGTACAAGTTTGACTGAAGATTCAAATGGAAAATCTATATAAATTTGGTGCCCTTGCACCATAGTTTCGCCCCAAAACATCTACGACAAATAAGAAAGAAAGAGAACATAAAAAAAACATAATTAAACTTTAAAATAAATTTTAAAACACATAATTGAAATTTGAATTTTAAAAATATGAAGTTCTAAGTTGAACTATCTTCTAAATTCTAATGTCTTACGTGGCATCAAAACGGTCCTTGCAGCAACAACATCTTCATAGCCAAATAGTTCGGTACCATCCCGATACATCTCTATCTCGCGATTAATTTCGAGGCGAATTGTAACATCATGTACCATCCTTTGAAGACAAGTATGGAGCCCTTCCATCACCTCACCATCAAAATCAAAGTTACATTTGTAGGAAAATATGGGGTTGAAGAAAACTGTTGCTCCATGGATGGGTCAATGGATCATCTTGGTCCATCGAGTATCAATCAAATCCCATAATAGCATCTGTCTATGAAACCCGTGGCTACCCTTGCTCACATAATAAGTCCGGATAGCTTCTTTGGCCCTATCCATGGCCTCATACAAATAGCCCATTGCGGGCTTATCACTATCAACCAATCTCAGAACCTTTACCAAAGGTTCACTCACTAAGTACACTGTTATCACACAAGTTGTAGGTTGGGAAAAGCCCGACCCAACCACCAATTGGCGACAACTTAGAGAGCACCTACACACTGTCACCTTAGGCAGGTGTTCCCATCACCTTAAGGGGGGAATCCTGGTAACCCTAGGGGGGATTGAGATCGAAAATGATAAGTATGGATGGATGTCCCTAGAGGTCAATTCTAAATGGTAGAAAGAGCTTGGAAAAGAGCCTTGGGAAGATTTAAAGGTTGCCAAAAGAGTTGAGTGACTTGCCGAGAGTAAAGTACCTGCCCAAGACACAATGAAAACCAAGGATACTTGTAATATGTTAGTTGGACAAGCAAGTTAAGCTTGCTTCCCCTAATTGCAGAAAAAAGCAAATGATATATATCAGCTCACAAAAGATAGTAAAGGCTTCAAAATAAGTGCTAAAAGTATGATTGAATAATCAAGAGACAAGCTAGTGAAGGCTAGCTCAAACTCAACAATGATAAAGCAATATTCTAGCACAAAAGAAAGGCTGAAAACAAAAGCTTATTGCAGTGATATTTATCAGCCTAATGGTTGTAGCAAACCAAACTTAATAGCAGAAAAATCAGCCAATGAAAACCACTTTTAACTAGCTCAACAAGTGCGCTAGGGTTAGTAGAGAGTTAGGGCAAAGTTAGGGGTTAGTACTAGGGTTAGTTTAGGGGTTAGAGGGTTAGGTTTTCTGCAGCCTTATTGCTGCAGAAGTTAGTTGGAACAGTAGGAAGAATTAGTGGTTGAAAGGGGACGCCTCAATGAGGCAAGAGAGCCAAAGGCTCAATGAACAACTTCCCAAAGAGACAATTTCAAAATTTGAAAATTTCACGTTTACCAAGGAAGCAATTTATTTCTCCAATGCAACAAGTAATGTCTAGTGCCTTTAATGATTAGGTTAATGGAGTCAAGCAAAGAAAGAGCTAGAGGTACTACCTCCTTGGGGGTGTAAATCCTCTTACTCCCCAAGGCAAGTATCCCTAGCTAGGGTTTAGGGTAAGAGGGTGAACAACTTCCCAAAGAGACAATTTCAAAATTTCAAAATTTCACGTTTACCAAGGCAACAATTTATTTCTCCAATGCAACAAGTAATGACTAGTGCCTTTAATGATTAGGTTAATGGAGTCAAGCAAAGAAAGAGCTAAAGGTACTATCTCCTTGGGGGTGTAAATCCTCTTACTCCCCAAGGCAAGTATCCCTAGCTAGGGTTTAGGCCAAGAGGGTGTATGCACTTATACTTCTCTTAGCAAACCCTTGTTAAACCAATAAAATTTAAGCATAAAATGGAGGCTAAGGTGGGGGTGTATGCCCTTATACTTCCCACCTAGCTCTAGCAAAATAACCTTGACTTGAATAACAAATGATAATACAAAGTAAAATCCTTACCAATTCAAGGAAAAATGCTAAGACAAACCACCACAATAGCAAAGAAAAGCCTTCCAAGGCTAGCGCATCACTTCCACCAACCAATAACCAAGAAAGTAGCCATACAAAAGAGCACAAGAGAGAAAATAGCCAAAGGTAGTCAAAATTTCAGTCCAATACTTCTCACAATGGKAGAGTTATGATTCAAAATGAGATCTTATGATCTCTATTTATACAAAATGTCACTAACATAGTTTGTCCACATAATTTTAGGGTAAACCACAAGATTAGGGGTCAACAACCCTAATCTTGCCCCTTTACACAAATAATATTAAACAATTCATCTTTAAATTCACTTTTACACAAAAGGAAACACTAACTTAAGGTGACGTCACCCCTTTAGGGGACGTTTTGACACTAGGATCAAGTCGGTGTTGGAGAAGCATCGTTAGGCCTCCAAAGGCCACATGTCAATAATCTAGGCCATCTCCTCATGGTCAAGGCCTCATTCTCCTCAAAGTGTCCATGTGTCAATGAGTGATAACTTCACCACCAAACCCTAGCCCTTCTATGTGACATCAAGCCTCCAAGTGTGATGATTTGCTTCTCCTAGGCAAAATGTTTAGCATGCAAGGGCTAGGTTATGTCTATCAAGTCATCTTCTAGGCCTCCAAAGGTTCATCTCTCTCATTCGGCATGCGGGCCCTTGGCATCCAACCTGTGGGCTTCAAGCCCTATGGAAGCCCAAGCTAGGCTTGTTCCTCCAAAATTGTCCACCAACTAGGTTTTGTAAAGACAAATAAGCATGCCCTCCAAGGATCTCAAGTCAAAATATCATATGAGTAAATCAAACCAATAAATGAGCCACCTAAGCATGTGCATCAAATATTACCCTGTCAAACAAGTAAGTGCTCAAAGACATTATGTGACTTGCCAAGCTTGGATATGGGAGGGTTGACGAAGTGTCCTATTGGGTAGATGTTTCCCTAGGTCAAGGATGTTTCCCATGTGATCCCTCTCTAAGCCATGCAAAGTGGATGAAGTGGGTAAGGATCAAGACTCAATGGGTATGGGGTTCATGACATACAAGGGGCTGTAGTGTCTCATTCACGGGTTCCTTTGTAGAGGGTGTGTGGCACCTTCATTTGCAATGCATTTTTTCCAAGCCCATCCTCTTTCCATTCTTTGTTTCTTTCATGTTTTAAAGGACGAGTTGAAGGCCACTGTGCTGGCGTGGTGTCCAGATAATGACAGTGTCACTCACAAATACCTTGCAGAAATGAGAAGGCTGGCTCGTGATGATAGCCCCTTTCTCTTAGCTATGCAACTGAGAGCCACTACCCTTGCTTGGTTGCCAGATGATGGTAATGTCATACTGCTAGATACTCATGATCATGATAGGACAACTCGTGATGAGACCTCCTATCCTCCAACAACCCCCCTAAGCATTCACTATCATTTATTCTTGTGGGTCCCCCTTTCTTACAGAGAAGCATTTCATTGCTTTCTCAGAGGATCCTTGGGCGAAGCATTGAGAAGGTCTATATATAGTCTTTTATATTTTTTAACCAACAACAATCCCTCTTGGCCTTCAGCCCCTTCTTCCCATAGAATGAGGGACAACCCCTTCTTGGGATAGTACACCCTAAAATCCCAAGAGACAAGGAAATGGGGGGTTTTAGGTGATGGAAAGTGGTAAGTATGGCTGGGAACGGTACAATGGCTCTTCAAGGGAGTTCCTAGTAGCAAACCAGTTCATGAGGAAGACCACTTACTAGGGAACAGTGTCAACCACCAAGATGAAATGGGGCAAAAGGCATAATGTCCAAGCATATGTCATGAAAACTAAAGTAGTCTAAGATACAACATACTCAAAATGCCTCAAATATTGAAATGACACTTACCATAATACTTGACTTGTACCTCATGGAGCAAGGCCCAGTGCCTCTCAGAAGCCAGCTGGTGTGGTGAATGCCATCTGAAAATCCTGACCTCTATGGTGGTGAGAAGGGTCTCCATTTGTGCAAGTGGATATTGTTGGTCATGTAGTCTCTCGACACTCTATATCTGCAACCCGAGGGCCTTGAGACATGATCTCCTTAGTCATACCACAAAATGGGGATAACACACACCTCTGCCACTCCTTCTCAGAAGGAGTCGCTGTACACCAATCTGGCAATGGCTTTCCCATCCTCTCTCTTGCTATATGTAGAATCATCCCACTTATCACAAACAAACATTTGCTTCAACTCAAACTGACATCGAAGCAAAGATTAAAGAGTATTGAAGTTGGTGGCAAAACGAGTGATTGCAGGACGCCACAAATCCATGTTTTTGGTGTGTCTCCTCATGAGGCTAAGAATGAAAGTATGGTTATATATGAACTTGGGGACGCTCTTAGCCTGATCAATCACCTCCTTGACGAAGGAGGTTTTCCCCATATCCTTGAGCATCAAATCAATACAGTGTGCAACACATGGAGTCTAGAATAATGAACGGTACCTATCCATAAGAAACCTACCAACAACCACATAATTAGCTGCATTATTTGTTATGATCTGCACCACATTATGCAAACCGATCTCCTGGATGAACGCATCCATCAACTCACACAACAATGCTGCATCTTTCACATGTGCTGATGCATCCACTGATTTGATAAACATGGTAACTCTAGGACAATGTACCAAGAAATTGAGAAGGGACCTGCCCTTCCTATTTGTCCAACCATCAGACATCACCGTGCATCCAGAGATCTCCCATGACTGCTTGAACTCCGCCAATCTAGAGCTGATGTGCTTCTTTTCTTCTTGAAGAATTGCCCCCTGCAACTCCTCAAAGGTAGGGATTTTATACCTTGGGCCAACAACAACAATGGCATCACACATCGTCTGCCAAAATGGATTGTTCTTGGTGATGTTGAGAGGTATGTCACTCCAGAAAAAAGACACCTCCCCACAACCCTGTTTGTTACTTTCTTCTCCTTTTTCTTCAACACTGACTTGATGGAAGGTTGTGCTCTAGGGGTGGTTTGTTGAACAAAAAAAGATGCGAACCTCGTGGTACTTGAATCTGTGGAGCCCCTCTCACTACACTGTCCCTCTGGGGTAGATGTCACTGAACTTCTAATTGAATGTTCATTCTTCTTTGCGGTTGCTTCATCTTTCTTTTTATCCTTTGCTTCAAGTGAATAAAATGCATTTCTCATAATCTCCGGGTTAGTATTAGGACAAACGTCAACATCATGCCCGATGATTTTAGCTAAATGATATTCCAACCTGCAAATCCCTCTTGACATTTTCTGCCCACAGAATTTGCAACTCAATCGTTGCCGGTTTGTACCATCTTCAGGGATCATATACACCCAAAATGGATCCAAAGGATTTGGCATATTTTTTGATGAAATCGACAGCTTCAAAATTCAACCCTAAGGCACAGAAAAACAAGAAAATGATATTAAACCCCACTAGAAAAAAAATAACAGCCTGTTGGTAAAATAAATCAGACCTCTAGATTAGATTATTAGCAATGAAAAATGACAATAAGAGGGTGGAGAAAAATTAACATCAAGGCTCAAGTTTGTTGTCCCATAAAAACAAAACGTTACATTGTTTTATGGGCATGAAAATCACGGCAAAATGAGAAAAAAATAACCAAAACATAGGCAAACAAACTTGCAAAAATCTATGGAAAAAAAACATTAACATGGTGGGATTTAAATACAAACCTATGAATGGAATATTCAACACCGGTTGGAAAATGAAATTGAACCCTTGCTCCACTTAAAAATCCTTGATGGTGATGATGATGGTTGTTTAGTTACCTCCACAATGATTGAGGAAGACCACAAACCCTTCTCCTTCCTTCTCCAACAACAAACAAGTCAAATGACCAAAACAAATGACCAAATCGCCTTTATCCCCATGGATTGGGCGCATCCCGCGACTTTTTTTGTCGACTCACAAGTTTTTGTATAAGTCGCAATTTTTTCAAAAGTGAAAAAGTCGCGACTTTTACTAGGCGATTTTTCGGGGCCAGGTAAAAGTCGCGATTTTTTCAAAATCGTCGATTTTTTCAACAATGATTCTAATTCACACCCTATCTTTTGTGTGTTTTTTGTTGCCTATAACCATTGTCAAATACTACACTCTCCTACATTTGATTTCTTCCAGATTTTCGCATGCTCTCTTTCACATGCTCATTATAGTGTTTCTTGTAATGCATGTCATTTTTATTCCTAAATTAAACTCTAGGATGATATAAGTATTAATTGATCATCAAATATTTAAATTCAATTCATGTAGGAATGAATACTTATGTATTGTATCAAAATCTTGTATAACCACTTAATTAATTAATCGTAACCTAACCTATTAAGACTTTGAATTAATTATGATGTGGCTTAAGTAACTTTATTACTAACCCAGAGTGCAACACAACTTTATTATATGACCTTTATGATACACTAATTCTAAGTTATAACACCCTCCCTTAATGATCTAATGGAAACAAACATTTGTCCCAAAATACAAGACCAAATGTGTTAGAGATGTCTACAATGTGCCTCTTTGGATGGTTCTTGTATATTGGCTCTAGTTGGCTTGATTGTTTCTTTATATGATGGCCTATGTCTATGATAATGTGACCCTTTGTGACCTGTAACTTGCTTTTTTTCACTTGTAACAACCTTTATGTCACCTATAACAAACATGCCTCAAACTCGCCAACAACTTTAGTGGATTTTTCCTCTATAATTGTAGATTCAGCCTTTGTAATTGTCACTTGTAGCCTGCTTGTTGTAGGGATGCTAACATGCCTGTAACATAGTTGTGTGCGGTTCTTGATCCCACAAAATTCAGCCCTTAAACAACATAGGAACTCTATGAAATTTGGCTCTTAACAACATCGAATCTCCATGAAGTTTGTCCCATAAAAACACAAAAACTTCACAAAATTCGTCCCTTAACATCATCGAAACTTTGCCCTTAATTATAGGTTTGTTTCTCTCTTTTTCTTATGGGTTTGTAACAAGTAGTGCCCTAGCCTGCTGGTGCACCCTTTGTACTTGTGGGTTTGTAACAGACAATGCCCTAGTCTATTGGTTCCCCCTAATTCTAGCTCGTGTTACTCAATTCGTCCTTTCTATGCTTGTAACGACATTCTAAGTTGTAACAAACAACCAATTCCCTCTTTCCAGATTCCATATCCACAATTTCAGAATTAGTTGAAAATTTTATATTTTTAACTTTATAAACACTCCTTTACCATAATTCAAACCAAAAGAATTGATACCATGTCAGCATGAGATTTAAAAATCAAGTATGAAATACCTAAGAGTCTACTCATAAATAAAATGTATCTTTGTTAAAGGTTGGATTTTCCTTCTGTCTAACTTGTGTGTAAGCAATCCCTTGGTCTGTCTATGATCAATGTAATCCCTAGACCTTCATTTTCTTTATCCTTTGCACTTCATCACCATGGCCTTGATAACATGTTAGAAAAACCACACAAGTACATAGACAATGCAAGCCACAATATAAGAGAGTGATATATATATATTTGATTTTACATTCAATATGGTGTGGATGCCAATGCATATATGGGAGACAATATCTCATACCAAAATCCTATACCACAACTTTATTAATTAATCGTGAGTTAACCTATTAATAGCTTAACATTAATTATGACAATGTAGCTATAGGAGATCCTAGAACCAGAGATAGACAAATCCCCTCTCCTCGGAGTATTTGTCCCCATGCTTTGTCAAGCAGATGATCATTGATTTAGAGTTTCTTCCCCCCATCGACATTGAGTGGTAGGAGTGGTGGGGCTCTTAGTGTTGGCAGCTGGTGCATACCCCAAGATCTCTCCCAACGTTATAATAGGGCCCCCTTATTGTCGTGTATTCTCTAGATGACCTTATTAGATAGTGTATCGAACCCTTTAGAGTGATTGAGGACTCGAAGGAGGAGACTTCCCTCCCTTCTCTTCCGGTGTCAGCCTCTAGCACTAGTTCCAGCTGACATGCTCTTCTTGTTGATGTGTATGAATATAAAATACATATATAAACATTAATAATATTATTACTATTACTATTAATAATAATAATGATTAGATAATCTAAAGGACACATCCTAACTAAGGGACATAACCCTTCATCTTCTCAACTAGTCAATACATAAGTATATTGTCACTAGGCTCATTGTAATGTCGTTTCATCCATTCATTTATCAATTATATATTATTTATCCTATATGGATTTCCACTGTCTTTCTTTTTTTTGTTGGATATTTTTTTCATATATGAACTATCGTTCATTACATTGGTATCAGAGCCCCTTCGAGGGCACTTCTATTGATTTTGGCTTTTGGCCTCACAATTTTCAGAGTTTCTCTGATTTCGGGTCCTTCACTGCAAACTGGCTCCAGGCAGCTGCATGAGGAAAGCAAAGCAGTGGTATGCTGAACTATCATAAATCTTTGCAAGAATAGCTTTTCTTATGAGCAACCACACGAGTCAACAAAACTCTCTCGTGCTATAGTGGCATTGCATCCCTGCTTGCTCTAGTAAGCTTCTATGGGGGCATTCTCTATATCCTTGCATACTACTATTGATTTACCTCTTATGTTATCGGATCCATGTATGGAGGGCCTAAGATCTGCATTTCTGAATCCGCATCTGCTGAAGATATGTTTTTGGTTTGGAAGCATCAAGGGATTCACTCAAGATTTGTTTCCAACTTGTTAGAAATGTCAAGCTGACAAATCCTTCTTAAAAAATCCATTTTTTTATAAAAAGCGCATAAGGAAATGTAAAATAAAAAATAAAAATACCACATGTGGTGCCCTCAAACCCTAAGTTTTACCTCTAAAATAGCCCCTCCCACATCTTAAAACACAAAAAATTGTTTTCATAGCAAACCACCTTTTGAAGCCCATGAGAGCAGTTTGGAGAGAAGTCTATTTGAATATCTAAATGTTCTATGTTTCTGGTCCATGGTTATTTTCTGATGAAATATAAATATTTATATGTATGTTGTTTCCTGTATCCAGATCCTAAATTTTCAAAAAATCTAATAGATCCACATCCAATCTGCATTTGTATCCATTTCCATCAAATGAGGTAAATACACCAAATAATGGGGCATGGTTCTTGGATTTAGTGCAGACAATAGTTGCTTAATAGAAATAGAAATTTATATTAATGTCCACCTGTTAGCACAAATTTCCACCCTCCAATTGAGCTGATATAACTTGTTATTACAGCGATGAAAACTTGGCTAATTCAAAGAGAAAAGCCCCAAATTGTCATGGGCTAGACCCCTCTCTGTTTGGGCTAGTGTTTTCTAGCCTCAGGGGGGAGTCCCTAGGCACCCTGGGTACCTTGCTGCTGTCTTTTAAGACTGTTTTTCTGCATGCAAACCCAAAAAACAGTGAGCTGTTCGTCTTGGACAGCATGTTAAAACTGTCCAAAACAATGGGGAAAATATAGATTATTCACTTGGAGGGATCCTGCAGGGTTAGCATAATGATTATAAAATAGAAGTAGAACAGAAAACTAGTCAAAAGATTAAATAAATCACAATGAATAGTTCAGAAAATTGACCGATCAGATTGCAAAATTCACAAATACTGACAAGAAATAAGGTTAGAACACAAACACTTAATTTATTTATTGATAGGCTTGCAAGAGGGTTGGTTGCGCCACAATTGGCAAGTCCACAACTGGTACAATGATCACTTTTCTCAAAGAAGAGTCACTAGAGAGAGAGAGAGAGAGAGAGAGAGAGAGAGACACTATGCTGCTGCTGCCAAGAACCGACCAAGAACACTAGTGAAGAATCCAATATATAGCTATGAGGGCACATATCCAAGGGAGAAAGAGGAAGTCACATGAGTGGGTAAAAAGGGCTAGTATGGAAACATGAGCACATGAGTGAAGGATGGAGTGCATGCACTTGAGTGAGAAAAGGCAAGTGGAAGAAGTGGGAGGTTGCATGCGCAAGGGGGAGGGAGAATGAAGGCGCATTGGTTTTATGGAGTACAAGAGATGCATGGAAGCTAAAATTAACTTTCCAACGAATGTCTTCATGCTAAATTTGACAAAAGGATGAGTGAATTATGGCTAAGGGGAAATTTGCCCTATTTTTTTAGGGAATTTCCTAAAATTTAGGAAATTAATGTTTAAAACAAAATTAGGACGAATTTTGAGGGAATAAAGCATGGAAAGTGAAAAGGTGAATGTGAGGAGGAATTAGTGAGAAAAATTATCAAATATTAGCTAAATTTTTTCCTGGGAAATGCCACCTCATCAATGCGTCCCTCTTTGACTCAATTAATTATTTTCAAATGCTCAAGTCTTGGAAAATGCGCCCTTATGCCATGTGGATGCCACATCACTTTGATACTCTGCCACATGTTGAAATCTGAGCTCGCCACTTGTCACTGCTGGAGATGACGATTACTACTAAAAATAGAAATTTCCACAAATAGCCATCCAATGCCAAAAATTTGAAACTTGTCAAAATTGACCCAAACTCTCCACAAATGCTCAGAATGATTAGGAGATCACCATCATGTGTCTACTGCTAAAAATAGACATTCCTTGCATGTCCATGATATTATACTCATTGGATTTGAATTTCCGCAAGGAATCCGAATCCACAATCAAAATTGACATGCATGCCTTGGTGCTCAACCTGCTAAAAATAGAAATTTGTGCCGAATCATCTCGGAAGAGGTCCAAAAGACTCGGAATGTCTCAAGGATCAATATTATGCGCTCATAATATGGATCCAGGGCCTGGAGCTGAAACTTCTAAAAATAGAAATCTCTTGTATGTCACCCAAAAAAGTGCTATCGGGCCTAGAATCATGCAAGGACCATTCCTGTGTGCTCAAAACTACTCCAAACTGTCAACAGACGCACTCAAACCGTGTCTCCTAAAAAATAGTGATACTTGTTGTATATAGACATCTCTCTCAAAATGTAAAGGAACACAAGCTAACTCTAACTATGATCAAAATAGCCCTATATCGATCATATACCTGCCTATGATGGGAAACAACCTCTTGCTCAACACGAGTGCTAAAATATGGGAGAATCTCAGAATGCCAGCCAAACTAGTGCATGCTGTCTCTTAACCCTCAATATTTTCAAGGGTGAAAATCTAGGAGTTAACACCACCATAGACCAAAATAGGCCAACAAAAGTAGTAATTTACATAAAACATTGGTAGCCCAACCCAAAATACAGTGATGGGACGGGCAACGTACGACAAGTAGGCGAGTAGGGTATAGATGCAATTTGTATAGGTATGGACGCCCTCAATCATATTGCAGGGGTATAGATTTTGAACCATATGGATGGTGTAGGCTTATTTCTTGATGGAATATGTGCTAGGAGGTAGCATATATACCTTCCAATCCAAGAGACCCAATATTCATCCTTTCTTGCTACCCAAAATTAGTAATAGTTGGATCTACATCTACTAGTACAAGCCTTCCTTGACCATTCAATAGATTTAACACATTTTGAGGTAAGTGGCTTTGTATTGCGCATCCAAACCAATGGTCAATCCCCAACCTCACCTTTTTTCCATCTCCCACTCTCCACGCAACCCAATTCCCAATGAGGGGAAAGGAAAGGACTAGGGCTTTCTAGATTAGCAAAGAATTTGAGAGTGATTTAGCAGTAGCTTGGATCCACTCTTCAGAACTCACCGGGTTAACGTATTTTTGCAGAATAACATTATGCCAAAGTCCTTCATGGTTGATGAGTCTCTAGAGGATTTACAGGAAACATTTATACAATGACTATGGAAGAATTTAGTTCTTGAATGCTGAAGTATTTCCCTCATCTTATATAAGTTTATAAACCATTTGAATGTCTTGATTACTAGGTAATTGGAGTTTTTCTTTGCAAGTTAGAACAATTGATGGCAGCCCCATAAATTTAGTTGAAGCATATAGTTATCTATGAACACAGTCAAAACAAACAAAATGGGCATCAAGTCAAAATGGTTATAGTACTAGGATATCCCATATGATGGATATTCCTTAGAAAAAATTACACACATATAAATACATCAAAACTGACTTCCCAACAAATAGAATTAGAGTCGTAGTATGAGATGTATTAATAGAGGATGAAAAACTTACACTCCAAGATGAAGAAAAGTTTAGGATTAAAGATAGTATAAGATAATTTTATTGTCCAACAAATGAGCACATAAGTAGGTCAACGGGACTAAAAGAGTACATTCAGTGTAGGTATAAAGTGGGAGTGCGAAAGCAACTCCTAGTCAATACTGAAAGCAGAAAAAAGATAAAGAGCTAAGTTTCTAGCTAAGAGAAGATATAAAATAAGGTGTAAGTACAAGAAAGATGCTATAAACTGATGAGTCTTGTTGCTGAATAGAAGAGAGGATGTTAAGGCCTTGTAGAGCTAGAGTTGGTTGTTGAAGAATAACTGAGGGGACCATGATATGGGCTTCTCATTGAAGTCATCCATAATGGTGAAAGGGCCAATGTATTGGTGGATGATAGCTTCTAGAGAGTGGCCGGGATTGAGAGGGCCTCATTGCATGATCTCGGGGGCACACAAGAGTGAGGAAGCCCATCTCTTCTAACATCCAAGGTTGTGGGGAAGAAACTCCGTATGGAAGCTTGGTTGCTTGAATGAAATTGAGGAGTCTTGTGATAGACGGGGGAGTGCGATAGTTGGGCTGCCTAGAGCTTATTTGTCTATTGGTTTGGCGGTGTATTTCATAAGCCTTGAAACAACAACTCCTCATGTGTGTCAAGGGGGTTGGTCAACGTCTTGGCGGGTGGGGTGGGGGCAAGAGGAAACCTGAGGTTGCACCAATTTGGAATCTGAAGTATCATTGATCTCTTCCTGACACTAGTTTCTCGATCAGACAGGAAAACCAGGAATTATGAGATAATCCTCATGAAGGTCTCCATCCAGGACAAGAAGTAGAGATTGAGATTGAGAAAAAATGTAATTGAGATTATCTGAACACCCAGTTCTGCATTGCTCTGTCTATAGAAAAAATACACTCCAAATATAAGATCACTAAAATGAACTCTGTTCAACATCCAATGACAGAAAAAATCAATGAACTAAGGAAGTTAATAAGTAAGATCCTAGACTATATAAGAACTCAAGAGTCAATACACAACATACAAACTAGAACGTCATTATAGTTTGACAGGCTTTATTAGTCTGAGTGAAGGTTAGAAAACAAAGAGACTATTACTCTTGTCTATTTTCAGTAACTCTACCTGGTTTCTGATTGCTGTGACTTGGCTTGTGATTTTTCCAATTTGACTGTACTGAATGATGATTTGACCTTCCACTGGTATCTAACTCTTCCCTATCTCTTTTACATGAAGCCAATTTGAAAAACCGTGCTTCAAGTGGCAAAATTACAGAGGAGGAGGCAAAACGTAGTATGGCACTTGTAAAGGGTGTTCTAGACTATGAGGATTTCTACAATGTAGATATTGTAATTGAGGTATGTCTGATTTTCAAGTTGAAAAAATCTATATAAATCATAGCCATAGCAATTCTAGATATGCATTTGAATCTTTTGTGTTAAGTATGTAATTGGTGTTATTCATCTTTTAAGCTATTTAGAAATATATGCAGTTTGTCAAGCATGTGGCTTTGCACTAAGATTTTTACTGGTAAATTTGCTATGAAAATTTCAGGCAGTAACTGAAAATATACCTTTGAAGCAAAAGATATTTTATGAGTTGGAGCAGGTGTGCCCTTCTCATTGTATCTTAGCTACAAATACGTCATCGATTGATCTGGAAATAATTGGTGCAAACATTAAATCTCAGGATCGCTTGATTGGTGCTCATTTCTTCAGGTAATAACCTATTGAATTTTTTTCCAACTTTTCACATCCAATGTTACCATATTTCAAGAAATAAGTATGCAAAGAATGTTGATCTGGCAAAATTTTCAAGTTGAATTTCCACAAGAAAATATTAACAATAGGTGGTCTTCTGCTGGAGGTGGAAAGAGAGCTTCTTTTACATAATATAAAACTATGGTTGGAATGCCTGAGTATGCAATTACACTCAGAAATGAAATGAAATTATATTAATGTCCACAAAAGACCAAAATAGGTCAACAGGACTTGGCATAATCAGTGCTATAGAATATTTGGAAGCATCTATTTCTCTAATGATACTAAAGAATTGATAGATTGTTTGCAATTCTTTGTATGGTGTCTTGAGTATATTTGTCGTTGTGTATGGGAAATCCTGAAGTGCATGGCATAATATGGTGTCTGACTTATTGTAGACCGGGCTTCTGTTTCTTGATTGGGTCTACAATCCATTGATTGAATTTTGATTTCAACTTGTACTTGGTTATGAAAATGATTACAACCATTTTAGGGTTGTCTTGCCCCTGCCCAGTGTCAAGCTCACACACTTTCAAATAAGTGTTGATGGTGGCTGCAAATGTTTTCATACTTTTACCAACTCCTTTAATGTATTTTATTGAACTACCTATTCATAGACATTTGCATTACACTTTTAAC
>JZKD02S0097909.1:344747-358008 GCA_000966675.3 Picea glauca | reverse complement strand
CTTTTAACAGACTACAGGCTATTTGGTCTGTTAAATAATCAAATTTTATGACTAGGTTCAAGTCCCTTTAAATTAACCTTGAATTCCATTTCCAAATCTGTAAGTCAGCTCTCCACAAGGAGTTCATACTTTAAACTGCTCACCTACTCTCTAAACTCTTGTAATATTCTCTTGCTAATATGTTCAACTTGGCTCATTTGTATTGTTATTTGTTTATACAAATGGAGCAAAATCATTACTTGCGAAGTCATCATTGGGTTTAGCTCATTTTGAATTTTTTTTGCAAGGAAAAACCAAGGGATGCTTCCCCACATTTGTGGAAGGGCATCTCTAGTTAACCTGTTGGTGTAGACAAGTGTGCCCACATTCATGGATGGCATCTCTAGTAAACTTGTTGGCGTAGATTAGTCCGCCTTACCTAGGGGGATTTGAATAAAGTACATACTGGGACGGAACTAGTGAAATGCCCAACAACATTGGTGACAATCAGTTGAGCTAATCCCTTGGGCTGTTTAGATAATTTTGATTGCCTTGTCAAATATTGGATTAACATTTTCATAGACATCTCATGTTTCTTTAGAAATTTAATTTATTTACTTCAGTATCAGTTCTTGGTCTCTTTTTCTTTTACTTTCTTCTTTGTGAATAACTATGATTTCTTTGTGGAGGTTTTTGAACTGTTCTAGTTCAGTTCCATCAGGTGCTAGCTACCGACAATTCAAGCTTTCAATTGCTGGGAGGTGTTGCCAACCACCTGTTTGTTGTCCTTTTTAAGTACACTTCATCATACTATCTCTGTATCATATATCTTGGTGTTTGCCTTTTCTGTCAAGTGTATTGAATAATGAATGTTAAAATGCATCCCTGAAGACTAAATGTTTCATTATCCTGGTGAGAATTCTACCTTGTTTTTTTTTAAGGAAACTGGGAGAAAATCTTATTCAAAAAGCCTGTGTGGAAAATCACAGGAAAAGTTTTTACAATCTTCTAACATCATTGTTTTTATTGACTGCTTGGAGGAGTTGCCAACCACCTGTTTGTTGTCCTTCTCTTTTGAGTATGCTTCATCACACTATCTCTGTATCATATATCTTGGTATTTTCCTTATCTGTCAAGAGTATTGAATAATGAATGTTAAAACTTAAAATGCATCCCTGGAGACTAATTGTTTCATTATCTTGGTGAGAATTCTACCTTGTTAACCAACATCATTGTTTTTATTGACTGCTTTTTCCTGGTCTTTTTGATAGTCAGCTTACATTCACCAGTCCACATTCACCTGCAATTATTTAAGTCCTACTGTAAGCAAATTCCTCTTATTGTAATCAAGTTTGTAATGTTTCATATCCAAACTTGATCTTCTGATAGTTGTTTCTGCTCTTGCAACAATCTCTCAATGTATGTTTTCAATGTATTTCCAATGTCTTAAGGCCAAAATAAGAATCAAGTTAAAGGACATATCCAAGGTATTCTCTTGCCTGATTGTGGGTGATTGCTTAAAGTCCATTTTTTGGATGATTCAGTGCTCACTCCAGAACTTTACTGAAGTTTGTTTGAGGATACCTTGCAGTGTCTGGACATTTTTGTGAAAGCAGCAGGGGCAGTGGTAAGTAGAGAAAACCTGAGGCCCTTCCTAATGGCCAAGTGGCAAGAAGATCATCCTGAATGGTTTGATAAGAAATGGAAAATTATCCAGCCAGGGCAGATCATAAGGAACTTATTCACAACCATTGGGCTTGATGTTCCAACAAAAGACATGTTGAACTGGGTGCCAAACAGGTTTGAAGGAAAAATCCAGAAATGGTGGCTGCATTATATCCCATCATCAGAAAGAATTACCACAGTAGACAGAATTCTGGCAGCATGACTTGTCCACTAATCCAAGGGAGTAGGATACCTTGTATTATCTTTCTGTTTTAGATACTGGAAGTATGTTTTGGTTGAATCATTACCCTCTCTGTTTCAAGTTTCAACTAATCTTTTCTCTGATTCTATGCCCATTAGATATTTTTATAAATTCTAAGTTTATGCTCTATATCACTGAATTGGATTTAAGGGCTTTTAAAATTTGAAGCGATTACCCTCAATGGTCCTTTTTGACTTGACATAGTTGCATTCTAATCAATGATTGTCCTTTGAATTATTTCTTCCCACCACAGAATCCATCTAGAGTTATGCTGCTGCAGGAGGACTAGATACCAACATTTTGATATATTTTGCACAGATTTAGGAGAGTCAGTGGGATATTTAGTTATAAAGGAGAGCTGTTGAAGGGAAGGGCTTCCCTTCTATGTACATAGTTGTACAAATATGCGTATGATTGATTCCTATAATTGTGTCCTCTAGAGAACAGAGCATTTTGACCAACTAGAGAAAGTGGCCACTTGATATTTGCATAGAATTCATTGTCGCTTGGAGCCTCGCTTGATCCTTTTGGCAGTCAGACCATGTATACCAAACACCTGCCTTTGCATTTTCTGCTTGAAATTAATATTTGAAATCTCCAACACATATTTGCAGTGGACCTAACTTTGCTTTTTTGTGCACCCAAGGGTGTTGGTTCTTCCTCTCTCTGTGTCGCCTTCCCATTTGACTATGTTGAAATCTCCTCCAATGATCCATTCAATATTTGGAAGGGATCAAGCCATCCACTCCAACAATTGTATCCTTCATGTATGTCATCTGTGAATAAGTACTTGAAAATTCTGGACAACCATCCTTTATCTAGTTCTAAACCAAAGGAACTAGCACTTTGAACTTTTTCCAAAGGAAATTAAATGACTTACAGAAAGAAAGAAGCAGAGAAATTATATTGATATCCACGGATGACCAGAAAAGGTGAATGGGGGTCGAAAAAAAGGCAAATAACAATAGAAAAAGATGTGTGTCATGCATCTCCTCCCTGATGCAGAAATACATGGGTGAATTCAGATGTTTTTGGCCATCATTCATGTCTGCCATGTGCTCTCTAAGATTGCAGAGTGGATGAGCCAAAATCAGATTTCATGCCTGTATTGCTGGCTAAGTTGTGTGCGAATTTGAAAACAAATTGACCTGCTTCAGATGTGTATCAGCTCCTCTTGCTCAGGAATGTGCCTTGCCCTGGGCTTGGATACAAATGATAATAAGGCAGAATATTTTTCTGAATTTAGAGTTTTAACTTGCTTGAGTTGCGTTACAACAAAATCTAGCGCCCCTGTATGATGTAAAGTCCCAAGCATGAAGGGGCTAGTCCTTTGCAACTTAGGAAGGCTACCCACTGTCACCACAGTAGCTCTTCCTCTCTTTTGGTTGGCTCTTCTCTAACACAAGGGGGGCTTCCCTAAAAGGTAGAATTGCTAAGGCTATAGAGTGGAGGCACAAGGTGATTTATGAAGAGTAAGCCTAAGCAAAACATGTGGCAGTAGTATAATGGATTAATGAGTGGTGTGAGAAGAGAAAGACGAAGGAAAACCCCAAGACCAAGTGCTTAATCGCACATTGGGAAAATGGATTCAAGGGAGTATAGATTAGAGAGGGAAAGTGCATGAAAATGTAAGGCATTAGGGGCTGCCATGCATGCCACAAAAATTATCCTTAGCTTGTTGATTTCTATTGCAGAAATTTGTCCTTGGAAAGCTAGGTGTGCAATTCAAAATGTAGGTATGAAAGTGATGTCATATCAATGCTAAAAGAAATTTGGGTTTATTAGATGTAGCTAGATACAACAACAATAATGGTAAGAGAGGTTAAATCCTCATATTACATTAGCCCAATGAACGATGTTTCAGTAACAAGGCTTTCACATCAACTATACAAGGTTTTCCTACAATAGAAATCAACACATGAAAGCAAATTACACAAAAGAAAGCCTCGCAAAGAAAATGATATACCTCCAATCTTCCATTAGGCTCCAAGCATGTGAAGTACAAATGATGTCCAAGGGGAGAGCTCCTCAATCCCCAAAATCACAACAACCTCTACAATGGAGAGAGTTTCTCTTTATAGAGTGAGTCTCTTCTCTGATACAATAAATATTATTATCCTTCTAACTAACTCCATGACAAGTCAACCAAATAATAAAATATTGGAGTGGTTAGATCTCTCCTCAATACATGGTTAACCATGTCAAACATAAGTGGACATAATCCTCTCCAAGCGAGCTTGCCCCATCTAAAAAATAGAGAGTAGTACATACCAAATAATGCTCATGAAGGGGGTCCACCACCAAAAATAAGCATCAAACCAAGTCATCAAGTGTCCACATGGAATGCACCCTCCAAGATTGCATGCATGCAAGATATAATAAAATAATTTTCCACATAGGAGGATGTGCTCCAAGGTCCATCTAGGAGAACTCACTAAGTGTGCCCTCCAAGATGCATGAGAGAAATAAACATATAATAATTCTCATAGGAGAATGCTCCATAACAGCCTCCTCCAAAAATAGCAAGAAGTCCACAAGATGCATGCAACCAATTCACATGTGTGAATCCCAAAGCAACCAACTCCATGGATGAATGTGCAAGATGCAAAGTAGATGAAGAGCTCTACAAGAAAATATGTGGTCAACTCCCACAATAGAAAGCAGAACATCTTTCCACAAGTGCGAAATCCAAGACAATAACAAAAAATAGCAAGAAGGGCCTTCTACATGTGCACCCTCCAAGAAAAATCTCCAAAAATTGAAAAGAGATCAAGCAAGAGCATGCAAAAGCTACACGTGTGACCCTCCACCTCCCAATAAATGCCCTCCATAACCACCTCAAATAAAATAATATATGTGCCAAGTCAAAGAGTTGAGGGTGCTCTCCAATGAAGGTCAAAAGATTCCAAGTGTAGCTGAAATATCCATGGAATAAAGATGAGAGAGCACCTAGGAGATGTTGAGATTGGATAGCAAGGAAGGTCTTCACCATGCATGGCATCCTAGCATGGAGGTCAATGAAACTTAGCCAAGTTGATGGGTTAATCTTTTTCTTAAAGTTGTACTTTGGAAAAAGTACATTAAATAGGTTATATTTTAATGTTGACTTAATGAGTACTTTTTATAAATTTAAAGTGAGAAATAATTTAAGTTGTGGTCTTTTAATCTTGACCATTGATCTCATAAAGTGTGTGAGGATCAATATTGGCCCTCCATGCTTTTGGAGATAGGGTTTCTCACTTGCTCATTGAGTAAAAAGGAGATCGTCTTAGTGAGGGGCGCATTATGCACAAGAGGGGCGATTTTCTAAAGAGAGAAAGAGGAGAATTGATTGAGGGTTTGGAGAGAGAGTTTGCATGGAGACAACAAAGGCTTCTACACTGAGATTGGCACACATATTCAGCATTGCAGAGGTCTTTTCCTACAGATCAGAGAGCATCCGTACTAGGTGACGCAGAACCCACGCTGACAGCCATACAATTACATAGAGGCTCACGCAGGGGTGTCTTCTGGCACGATTTGGCTCAGGAGGATTTGCAGAAAGGGGCCGTACATTTGTTGAGGAGGTTTGGCATTTGGCTCGGCCAATTTTATTGTAAGAGATCTCTATATTTTCCTGCTCAATAATAATAAAATCCAAATCTGCTGCACTGGTTTTCCCTTTGGGATATTTCTAGGGACAAATTGTCCAAAAATTACTTGTGAACATGTGAAGTGATTGTTGTTATCTTTTACTGTTAAGTTCTTGGTTATTATTTCTGCTATGTATTATTTATTTGTGAAGAAAACCGGGAATAATCAGTTAACGGAAAAATTAATTGGTTTAGTGAAGTGGGTTTAGAGAAATTTCCCAGGAGAGGTGTGCCCTAGAAAACTGTGCCATGTAACTACCTCAACCACCCAACAAACAATATAATATCTCCACATGAAATGCGCCTAAGAAGAATGTGCCAATGATGGTTAGACCTCATCAATAAATCAATGAAATAATGTATGCCTTGAAAATTGTGCCCAAGAAGGTGGGGTGCACCACTAGAAAGCCTCAACCAACTCCAACTAACCCCTTCAAGTGTGAAAAGGAAGCCAATGAAGTAGGACTCCCAAGATATTAACCTTGATTTGGATAAATTAGATTAATTTAACCATTGAACAATTACTTCAACATGTGTGCACAAAGGTTATCACTGAAATAAAACCATAACCCCTGTCCAAATAGTCACCAACAGGTTGAATCACCATGAACATGTGTGCCAATGAGGGGTGCACTCTAATAAAGTGTTGTACCATGTAAATAAAAGATGTCTCCCTAGCAAAACCCCACCATGATAACAAAATAACATAATGCCCAACCTTAAGGCACACCACCACCAAGGGATTATTACATCAAAAATCATCATTCAACCTTAGGAAAAGGTTAGATCACCATCAAATTGTATGTAGTACCCCACCCTCTATCTCAAACTTAGAAACCATACATCTATGAGGGTACCAACATCATCAAACACATTCCCCCCTAGGTGATGTCTAGAAATGTTACATCATTATGTTATATTACCTTGGAAAATCCTACAAAAGCAACATGAATCATCCCACCATAGAAACATCATAAGAGAAAGGCACCTAGCAAAGTGCTAACCCATCCAATCTTTAAGTGTGTCCCTTATGGAACATCCAACATTTGAGGACCATGTAGAGTACCCTATCCTAGTGACATCAACATACCAAGTCACTAGGCAATATCGACAACATCACGAAACATCACGAAACATCTACCTCCTACCACCATCATCTAACCCCTTGGGGGACTAGAACTATCATCCGTATCCAAGATAATCATATAAACCATACCATAATGAGATAGCATGCTCCACAACTATCAAATATGCAACCAAGGGGTGATCAACAAGGGAAGCACATGTAAGAAACCACCAAGCAGCAAGCACAGTCATCCAACCAAGGAGAAGTGAGAATCCCACAACCAGATACCTCCATCAAATGATCCAATGCCATGAAGAGACGGAGATCCATGAAGATGTATCCCCCCAAGTCAGTCCAATGCTCCAAGAGTACCAGTAGAAAATTTCCATCAATGTGATGAAAATCACAATGTGGAACCTCATACAATATGAGGTGTAACAGGTTGTAGTCTGTCATAGTGATGATATGCCTAATAATAGCTTGGACTCCTTGAAGATCAAAGGCATCTTATCATGTTGATTTGTCTTAACTTGAAATTAACATCCATCATATTTCTTATGTACTGATGTGGATCATTAAATATCAGTGCCTAACACAAACAAGTATACCGAAATTCTTTATTTTATTGCTTCACTGCTTGTATGTTCTCCTGTTGCCAGGGTTTTTCTTTATCCGTAAGATGACGTCTTAGTAGAGTATAATAATTGGACCCATTTTATATAGTTATCTACCGATTAGATTTTCTGGAGTGGCATCTGCCACCCACATGTTTACTTGCTTTATGATATAGTCTTTCTGTGCTTGTCCTTTTGTTAGTATAATAAAAATAGTTTGCCATAAGGTAGTAACTCGATCTACAGAAAATAAATGGGCATAACCAAAATCAATCTCCACAACTTTTTCTTCCTCGTGGAATCAAGTTGAGATGGGTGATCAGGTCTTTATCTGTATCCTTGTTAAAGATTTGAAATTCAAGCTTTTACTGTTATTATATTTGGTAATAACTATAGAACATATCAATTCACTCTTAGCTATTCAATATACATAGTGTGTTGCAAATATTTTTATCAATTTCCTCCTTCACTTTTGCTTTATTGTTCAGATTCACTTGATATGGTCCCCGTCATATTGTTTTTGCTGCAATTTCACTGACTATCTTTATCACCCCCTTGGCTCACAAGTGCATTCTATGTTCTTATTAGGAGAAAATATATTTTTTTTACTGTCCACATGTGACCAAAATAAGTCAATGGGACTAAAAAGTACAACAAGTTACAGTAGTGAAGTGGGGGTGCCAAAGGAAACTCCTAGGTGCAGAAAGAAATACAAATGAAAATAGAGAGTTTATAGGGATAAACCCAGAAGGTAATCCCTAAAAAAGAATACAGATGGATACATCAATATGCAAGAAAAGGAGAAGATAGCCACTATTCTACACCAGAAATAGAAGAAGAGGAGGAGCTATTTTCATCATGACTTGTCATCAATTACTGTGAACTTTGAAGTTACCAATTCAGAGTCTGAGAATGTGCTTTCGGGAATGGTTCAGGCTGGGTGGACTAGGTTGGTCAATCTTGTGGGGAACTTGGGTGCCACCAGTAAGAGCTCTCCTAGCATCTGAGGCTGAAGAGAGAAATATAGTAATGAGCACCTGATTGCTTGATTTGGACTGGGAGAAATGTTGCACCAGAGCTGATTGGAGTGGGTATCTCTTGGGGATCTCATGAAGGTGGGTTGTTTCGGATTAGAACGGGAGAGGGGGCACTGTCTCGACTCTCACCAACCTACTTTCCTCTGTATCCATGGCTGGAGTATTTGCAGGGTGCTTGACACTTTCCACCACCGAGATGGGCTGGAAAGAGGAGGTGATCAACCTATTAGGATTAGGCCTGGATAAGTCCCACAAGGTCTGTTGTTTGAGAGTAACTTCCTCTTGGAGATAGAAAGTCAAACATCTCTGGGTTTGCTTAAAAGATTTTGAAATTCTCCACCATGTATTGAATCCAATAGTCTATTGTCACCATATTTGATCATGACTAGAAGCTGAGTGTTTGTCTTTCCCACTGATAATTTGTTTTCTGTGAGGTTTCTTCCTCATCAACTGCACTTTCTTACTTCTTACTTTTTATATAATAAGGTAGTACAACTAATTCTTTACTTTCTAATAGAACATTCCTTGCCCTTTGTCGAGTGTGTGGGATAATTTCTTGATCCTTTGGTGAGTCCAAATTTCTTTTTGTCATCACATTTTAATGTAAGATCACTTTTCTGACATGCAGATAGAAAGTTCAGATCTTCATCTTTATCTGCATCTGCTTCATTGTTAGCTTCTTCCTCAGCCCATAGCACTGATCCAGTGGACAGCCTTGTACCATCATCTTACAAGATTGCTTGTATATTGTTGTAATCTTTAGCCATGAGTTTGTTTCTTGAAGTTGTCCTACTAAAAGCCTAAGAAAAACATGAGGTCACTAGTCTTGCTTTTGTTCTCTTCTTGATCACATGATTGTTTTAAACTTTCCAGCTGTTCGTCAAGTTCCTTATGACTTTGAAAGGATACCTAGTCCTTCATGTTTGACTGATCCTCATCAAATCTGCATAAATGTTTTTCATATTTTTGACCAATCAATGACATAAGTTTTTTATCCATCTCACTATTCTGCTGTCTTTCCATGCACCACTTTCTCTACAAGTACCATTCTATCTTTTGTAGCACCTGTTTTTATGGTTTACTGTTTTTTTAAATGCTCCATAGCAGTTGGTCATCTTGTGAAATATTAGGTCCCTATTTTCAACATCAGGAAGGGTATCACACGTTCTTACCTTTTTCTATCAATTTGGTGCTATTGCTAGTATCACCCTTTTATCCTGTTGGATACCCACTGAGCTGCAATTGGTCACTAGGTTGACTAGATATTTCTTTCTTTCTTCGGAATGGCTTGAATACTACAGGGGTTGCATTATTGAAGTTGGCTTTTACCTGGATCTGAATTTTTCATCAATGATGGAGCAGTGCAGAAGCTTAGTTTTGTGGCAACGTTTAGGTTGATAATATGAGTTATGACATGATAAATCTCTTATAGCATCCAATTATCGTGCTGATTCTTGTCATTAAATAGATCAATCTTTGTAATGTATACTACTTATACATGTGCATGTGGAGCATGCATGCTAGATGTTTCTTTAGACATCACCTGCACTATGTCTTTATTTCAATCATCATGCAAATCCTTAGAAATATTTTCCACCTGGCATTGGTAAGAAGCATGAACGAGGAAGTATTACTTCAGAACTTTTCTGCTGGTTTTATTTCCTTTTCTTTGCTGAATTTCATGCTTAAACTTTACATTGTGTTTGGTAGAAGTCCAACTCGTTTTGTCTGGGAAAACTTTAAAACTAATTAAATACTAGATGGTTTCAAAAGGAACTGTCTTTGGAAATTATGTATGTATTGCACACCTATATGGTTTTAGGGGGTATTTTGCACCCCTCCATTTTGGTTTGGCTACTATTGCTGGCTGCAATCACTAGTCCCTTTAACCTATTTTAGTCTTTAGTAGATCTGAATTAAAATTAAAATTTCTTAAGGTTTCTCACCCCCTGGATCTTGTCTAAAGCTATCTGTTTGAGACACTTATCTTTTTTTCCTTGCATTTGGAAAATGTGAAACTGTATCAGTTTCAATTCATTTTAAAATATAAAAAATATTTGAGGGGATAGTGTACTTATCTTACTTTGTTGTTCCTACAAGAGCAGTAATGCGCAACTCAACGAACAATATATACCCTTGCCATTTGAGGGTTTAGTTAGTTTAGTTTCTAATTAGTTTGAGTGCCATTCAGCCTTATTTAAGTCTTATATGTTTTTTTTCATAGAAGAAAGGCACCTTAACGAGAAGTTAAAGGAAAAGTGGCTATATTAGTTAGTGAAAGAAAAATCTTTAAGATAAATGGATATTCAAGGCATTGGTATTCTTTTCAAAGTTCCAATCAAGTGCTTTTGTTTAGATTTGGAGCTCTATTATAATTGTGTTAACATATTTGCGATGCATTATCTTATGTGTTGGTAAATTGACAATGATGTTGCTTAATGTGTGTAGTCCTGCACATGTCATGCGACTGCTTGAGATAGTGCGCGCTAATAAGACGTCTCTGCAAACCATAGTAGACTTGCTTGGGCTTTCAAAATCTTTAAAAAAGGTGCCAGTTGTGGTGAAAAGCTCTCCTGGATTTGCAGTGAACCGTGTATTTTTCCCCTATGGAATGGGTGCACACTTTCTTGCTGATCTTGGTGTAGACCCTTACAGAATCGATGCTGTGATCAAAAGCTTTGGAATGCCTATGGGTCCATTTAGGTATTGACTTCCATTTTGAACCACTTGCTATGTTTATTCACATTCAATTTGAGAGCAATGGGACTCATCAGTTTTTAATGGTGTATTTTCAGGATGGCAGATCTTGGTGGTTTTCAAACTGGTATTCTAGTTGGCAAAATATGGTTGCAAGCTTATCCAGATCGTGTATATGCTTCACCCCTCATGACTTTACTGTATAATGATAAGCGTCTAGGTATGTTTGGATCCTCTACCTGAATCAAATTTCACATTTGTTGCAAGTTGCTTTGAGCTACTGAGAGCCAATGTCAATTCTTGGGATAATCTCTAATGCAAGATCATTCAGAGGAGCAATATGGCCTTCGATGATTGGCAATTCAAACCTCTCATGTTAGGCTCTGTATTTATGTTGACTTGCTTGAAAAGCTAAAGATTGAATAATGAATATCGTTATTATAAATACTATTGAATTTGATGAAATGATATTGAATTTGCTTCCAATGGTATGAAAATTGCCTTGCAAGTTCAGCTACATCTATTGGCCTCAAATCTGCCTTATTGAGAGCTGAAGTCATGAAATAAATTTGTTAGAGCAATATTAAACTCTAGAAAGACTTTAGTACAAAAGCAATAGAGGTAAGACCTTTGAAATGACTGAAAGTTCATTGCAGTATTGCCAAGGAGTGGAGCAAAGTGGGGATCAGTCCTTCACCAAAAAATCTTGGTAGTGAAGCATTCTCGAGATCATTTTGTACACACACACATATTTATATATTGTAATGCATAATATTAAAAAAGGTGCAAAATGCTAAACTAGTTGCAGAAAACATACATGTGAGTGCTACTAGTGGAGAGAATTCAAATAGTGCATTCTTAAGAAGTTAGAAATGTGATTCATAGTATATCGGAGCGTCAACCACTTAGTACAAGTCTGAATACTTTGTAACCAACAATTAACAATTTAGAAGTTACAAAGTTAAAAATCAGATAGCATGAAGTAGAATAGGAAATGTAGTTGATTGAGATAATATCAACCATCCAGCAGTTAAAAAGTTATAAACCGTATAGAGCGAAGTAGAATATGAAAAGGATTAGGCCATCATGACGAAAGAGTTATAACATGCATATAATAATGTTGACAAAATAGGTGATGTGCCTAATTTACAAAATAGAAATTAGAAATTAAAACACTAGAGTGAGTTGAAGTCTATGACAAGTAAAGAAATGAAAAAAGAGAAACAATTTTACTATCTACTATTGGTTTGAGCAAATTATGTTCTAGTTTCCCATGGTTGAGAAAGGGTGCCACCATGCTGCTGTGGAGGTAGTGAAGATGAAGTCGCTGGAATATGTATTGACCCACACCTCTTGATAAGAGGACTACAGAGACTTAGTAGTCTAGATGTCCCCACTAGACTATAGTTTCATGAGAAATGGGGACTAAGAGGCTCCAAAGTGTTCACCTAAGAATAATGTTATAATTTAAAAGTGACTTTGGGGAAAAAGGTAAAATAAGTGGAAAAGGCCACATGAAGAAAAGCGAAGAGTTAACCTTAGAAGGTGGTCAACTAACTCAACTGAGAATTAAATCAGGGGTATAAATGAAAAAGGAGGGCGCCTCACTCCTCCTCCTTGACATTTTGACTTTTGCATCTTGAGCTCGAGAGCCAAAGACGTTTTGAGGGTTTTGGGATAACAAACCCTAGAGATCAGCTTGGTGGTGAAAGATCCCACCCATCCTGGTCCAAGCTTGGTCACGGAGGTGCAAGATTCCTCCCTCACTATTCTATCTCAGATACAGGTTGATTATATAGGTTTGGAGAGAGCTAGTGTGCATCATTAGGGTTTTCAAGCAGGAGGGCGCACTTGTGGCAGAAGATCCATTCGATTTGGAGGAAGGAAGAAGTTCTGGAGGGTAATGTTAATGTTTAGGCCATTGTTATAGATGTTTGCATTTCATTAGATAACAATAGCATAATCCAAGATCACTATGAAATACACAATCACAAGAGACATAGCATTTATCCTGGGAAACCCTCTAGGGGAAGAAAACCCAGCAAAACTTCCTTAATATAGATAACCAATACAATGCCAAGAGATCTCTTATGCTAATATAGAAAGTCCTCTCCCAGATATGCACCACTCTCTCTCTCCTTCTTCTCCGGTAGCACATCTGAACTTGTCTCTCAGAATGAGCAAGTGAGTTGTTTCTAAGTGAGGCACTAGCCTCCTTTATTTATACAAGTCTGGCACGTGTGAAGTGTCTCTTCACTGGCAAGGCCGACTTCTCAAACTGGGTGGGTAAACCCACCTTTATTATATTT
>JZKD02S0097909.1:296489-329136 GCA_000966675.3 Picea glauca | reverse complement strand
AAGTTTTCCACTCCTTCTAACTTGTCAACAAGCTTAATGCTTGCAGACATCTTTACTTGGAGCTAGGAAAATGACCGAAAAATGAAAGTGCTCAAAATAAAAAACTGAACTTACTAGGAGCTGCGCTTGGCTGAGGCGAGTAGCTTGGTGTGTTTGGATCTGAGAAAATCCAACTTTTTCTCCTCCAAACTTGATCTGCGGATTTCTGGACTGGTGCTTATGGTTTTTTGGTACCTTTGGTACTCTGGTACTTCTGGTACACTGGTTTTCTGGTACTTTTGGTACTTTGTGAAACTAGGGTTTCACTTTTCGGGAGATCCAGCCACTGAAAAGGTACAATGAGAGTGCCAAACTGATCCTTAGGGGAGGACGCACTTTTCTAGATGGTTTTGGGGCTGAAAAACTTCACTATCAAAAAGCCCTAATTTTCATGTATGGTAACAGTGACGTTTTTCACTTGTGAAATATGCTTCCTTCAGCTTGGCTCTAATACCATGTTAATGTTTAAGCCATTAATATAGATGTTTTCATTTCATTAGATAACAATAGCATAATCCAAGATCACTGAGAAATACACAATCACAAGAGACAGAACATTTATCCTGGGAAACCCTCTAGGGAAAGAAAACCTAGCAAAACTTCCTTAATATAGATAACCAATACAATGCCAAGAGATCTCTTATGCTAATACAGAAAGTCCTCTCCCAGATATGCACCACTCTCTCTCTCCTCCTTCTCCGGTAGCAGATCTGAACTTGTCTCTCAGAATGAGCAAGTGAGTTGTTTCTAAGTGAGGCGCTAGCCTCCTTTATTTATACAAGTCTGGCACGTGTGAAGTGTCTCTTCACTGGTAGGGCCGACTTCTCAAACTGGGTGGGTAAACCCACCTTTATTATATTTCTGGTCTTCTTTAATATCTGTTGGGGCCGACTTCTTATTCTGCCTATTACAATTGTCTTTTGACCAATCCACAAAAGGGCATTTGGTCCTATTACAATAACCGACATGATCAATCCACAATGGGGATTGATCCTAAGAATAATATATTAATAATAACAAGAATACTCTTTGCAGTTACATTATTTCAACAGGTAAAAGCTATTGGGATCTGATCATTGGGCCTACATCACCTTTCTTAGCCATTTTGGAGGAGATCTTCCTAGTATATCTTTTATTGTGAGTTTGGCACGAGTTCACCAGGAGGATGGCACACTGCAGAAGGAGGATCTACTCATTTGAGGTGTCTAAACTCCTCCAATCAACAAGAAACTCAAGCTAGGGGTTTCTATTTCCCTGATCTACAATCCTGGAGAGTTTGGGGTGATTTGGAGTACAGGAAGAGGAGGGCCGAAATCTTGGGCAGTTACAACCATCCGGATAGTGCGCAACTCAGCCAAAAGGAGGGGTTCCAACCTTGGAAGGGAAAGAAATTGATCTTGTTCCAATCTTCAGCATTTGTGAGGCCTTTGGAGGCTATTCTCTTAAGTCTTGGAGGTTATTGGAGTAGCATTCATTCCAGATTTGATATTTTGTCTTTATATATCTAGATCTGTAGATCTATTGTACTCAGGATCATCTTATTATCTAAATAAAGGTCAGATCTGAAGTTGTTGGTTCTTATTTGGTGTTCATTGTTTGTATCTAGACATTTCCTTGCATTATATGCTCTGTTCTACATCTCTATGCTATAATCTTCATGAAAAACTCCCGCATGTGCAACTTTGACGAAGCAAACCTGCATAACACACAAAAACACTAAAACAAACAGTCAAAAACCCTTGTTCCTTAACCAAAACCAACTTGGGAACATTACAGTGGTATCAGAGTGTTAATTCCTCCCAGCTTGTGGGTATTAGTGCATGCAAAAGTTCAGTGGTATCTATATGGGAAGGTGCAGCAGACAAACAGGTGAACCAGAGGCAAAAATGGAAGGATCAGGTGATGATAGTGAGCCACAGGTTTTAGCAGGAATAGCAAAGGAGTTGAAGAGCTCCATAGACAACACACCATTCACCCTTCAACACCATCTATAGGAGACTTAGGAGATAATGCGTAGGGGACAGGTTGAGATGAGAGAGACCCAGGAGAGATTGAATGCTAGCCAGGAGAAAATTGCACTTCTCCTAATGCAAATGAACCATGGTGGGGATGGCCCAAATAATAATGTGAACAGGGAAGCTAGTGGTTCTCAAGGGGGGCCTTGACATCATCATGAGCAGGATCCTCACTACCATACAAAGGGACAGAGCTTTGGAGGGGGACCTTCCAGGGTGCCAACACATAGTAGAGCCACTCCTAGATCTTACATGCCCGCTTTCTTGGAAGCTTAGCAACAGGATAACTTCCCTCCAGAAGTAGAAGACAACTTTGAGGAGTATGCTAGGGAGTAGGCAACTTTGAGTACAGGCTTCGGGAGACAGGTTACATTGGATCTTTGTTGTGGCATCAAATACAAGGGTAGGCCTAAAAACTATCAGAGGAGCAATCATGAGTTGGAGCGCAGGGCAGGGAAGATGGAGATACCTACCTTTGATGGATCATCTAGATCTACTGCACATGCTTGGGTATAGAAATTGGATGCTTATTTGTAGCTTAACCCCATGAGGGAGCTGGATGCTATAAAATTCGCCACTATCTATTTGGAGGGAAAAGCACATGACTGGTGGTATCATTGCATGAACACCTTGGGACACAACCCGATTACATCTTATCCAGAGTTCACCCAAAGGCTCATTGACAGATTTGATCAGGGAGATCCTGAGATACACTTCAGGGAACTCACACAACTCAAGCAAACAGGGTCACCAGAGAGTTATATTGAGGAGTTTAAGAGGGTAGCGGTAACAATACTTGATGTCTCACCAGCTAGATTGTTGATGCTTTTCATGGGTTGTTGGAACCCTTACGAGGTTGGGTTAAGGATTTTAAGCCCCCCAAATTACAAGGTGCCATATGGAGGACAAGGGATTTGATGGGATCAACAACTAAAGTTAAATTCACTCCAAGACCTCCAATAAATCAAGTGGCAAGGGATCAAAAAGGAATGGATAGAGGCAAGGGGAGGATGGATGAGGCTACCAGGAGGGAATTAAGGAGGAAGCAACTTTGCTTCACATGCAAGGAGCCTTGGGAGCCAAGGAACAAATGCATGGGTAAAGGAAAGGCACATTACATTGAGGTGATTTATGATAATGAGGATGAAGATTTCAGCCACATTCAAAAATAGAAGCAAATCCACCTAGAATAGACCCTACAGAGAATGAAGAAGGTGAAGAAGCAGGTTTCGGCCTTACAGGAGACAAGAAGGTTACAATAACTTCCATCAGTGGGGTCCCTAAATTCAATACCTTCAGGACGAGGGGAGTGCTTCAAGGACAGAAGGTTTCGGTACTCATAGATGGGGGAGCTTCACATAACTTCATTGATTCGGCCTTGTTGAAAAGAAGGCATATACCTACAATAGAGTTTGAGGGTTTTCATGTGGAGGTAGTAGGGGGTCGCACTATGCCATGTGAAAGGTATATTCCAGGGATGAAACTTACATTGGGGAGACATGACTTGGCACAAGATTTCTATGTGATGGATCTACCAGATACCAATATCATCTTGGGAATTCAGTGGCTTAGTACCTTGGGACCTATCACTACCAACTACAAAACCATGGAGATGTCATTCATCGAAGAGAATGGGGGAAAAAGGTGATACTGAGAGGGATGACAGGTGATACACCTAGAGTGGTTACAACAAAGCGCATGGAGGCCATTTTTAGGAGACAAAACCTGTATATGCAGCAAAATGTAGAATATTAGTTTAGGTGAATAAGGAGGGGCATCCTCATTACTCTCATGACATTCAGAAAATCATTGACAGTCACAGCAAGGTTTTTGAACCTATTCCTCCAGGAGCACCACCAAATAGGGGGTTTGAGCATATTATAGAGCTGGAAGAAGGCGCAAAACGTGTCATCACTACTCCTTATAGACACCCAAAAAAGTATAAGGATGAAATTGAAAAAGCTATTAAAGAACTCTTGGATACAGGTCACATTAGACCAAGTTCTAGTCCCTTTGCATCTTCAGTGGTCTTGGTAAAGAAGAAAGATGGTACTATGCGCATGTGCATTGACTATAGAGCCTTGAACAAGAATACTATTAAGAAAAGGTACCCCATCCCTCAGATAGATGAGCTATTGGATGAGTTACATGGTGCTATCTACTTTACCAAAATAGACTTGTGCTCTGGTTATCATCAAATCAAAATGAGGGAGCAAGATGTGCCAAAAACAACTTATAGATGTCATTATGGTCATTATGAATTTTTGGTTATGCCCTTTGGGTTAACTAATGCACCAACCACCTTTCAATCATGCATGAATCATGTCTTCAACAAGAAATTGAGGAAGTTTCTCTTAGTTTTCTTTGATGACTTGCTGATTTATAGCAAAACTTGGGAGGATCATCTCAAGCATGTAGACCAAATCTTGAGCATTATGGAGGAACAATCTTTATACACTAAAGAGTCAAAGTGTGAATTTGGGATGACTGAAGTCCTTTACTTGGGACATATCATTGGAGAGAAAGGAGTACAGGTACACCAAGAAAAAATACAAGCTATACTTGACTGGCCAACACCCAAGACTCTTACTGAGTTGAAAGGATTCCTTGGTATTTGTAGTTACTACCGGAGGTTTGTCAAAGGCTTCTCCCAACTTTGTGCACCCTTGACAGATTTGACCAGAAAAGGCACATTTAGGTGGAGTCAAGAGGCACATGTGACATTTGATAAAATGAAGAAGGTAATGAGCACTTGTTCGGTTCTATCTTTACCATATTTCTCGCAGCCCTTCATATTGGAATGTGATGCCTCAGGTGAGGGCATTATAGCAGTTCTTATGCAGAATAGGCACCCCATTGCCTATGAGAGACGAAAATTGAGGGGGCCTAAGCTCCTATACACTATTTCTGACAAAGAAAGGCTAGCTATTATGCATGTGTTGGCTAAATTCAGACACTACTTGATTGGGGCAAAATTTGTTGTCAGGACAGATCACAATAGCCTCAAGTACTCCTTGGATCAAAAGGACCTTAATGAAAGACAACAAAAATAGGTTAGCAAGATCCAAGCTTATGACTTTGATATTGAATTTGCCAAAGGAAAAAACAATGTGGTGGCTGATGCTTTGTCTAGAAGGCCTTCAGTATATGCCACGACAGATATTTCGGTTGATTGGAAATCACATCTTTTGGTGGAGTATTCTAAAAACAGGTTTGCTTGTGAGTTGATGGATGGGCAGGTATAGGATGATAACTTCAGGATCATGGATGACATCATATACTACAAGGGCCGAATTTTGTTAGTTCCTGAATCAGAATTCAAAACGAAAGTATTGCAAGCATGCCATGACTCACCATTGGATGGGCATCAAGGATTTTTCAAAACATACAGGCAGGTAAGGGAAAGATTCACGTGGAGGGGTATGAAAGAGGATGTAATGCACCATATTAGGGAATGTTCCACTTGTCAGGAGAACAAGGAGGAGCACACTCATCCACCGGGTTTATTGCAACCACTCCCTATTCCAGAGCATAAATGGGAGAGTATATCTATGGACTTCATCACAAGGCTTCCCAAGGTTCAGGGCAAGGATTGCATCTTTGTGGTTGTGGACAAATCAACCAAGTTTTCCCATTTCTTTGCCATTGCCACAGATTACAGTGCTTCATAGGTTGCGGAACTATTCTTCAGAGAGATCTTCAGGTTGCATGGTTTACCCAAAACCATAGTGAGTGATAGGGACAACAGGTTCATGAGCACCTTTTGGCAGGAGCTATTTAGGTTGGTAGGTAAAGCCTTGACCCCCAACACTAGCTATCATCCTCAAATTGATGGCCAGATAGAGATAGTCAACAAATGGGTGGAAGGGTACCTTCGAAATTATGTTTTAGGGAAACAAAAGGCATGGGTTAAGTGGTTACACTTGGGTGAGTATTGCTACAACACCACCTACCACATGTCTATTGGTATGTCACCTTTCAGGGACTTATACAATTATGATCTCCTCACCTTTGTGGAGATTGTATTTGGTGATAGTAGAGCACCTGTGGTACATGATTGGATCCAAAAAAGCCAAGATATACTTAGAGAGCTAAAGGATCACTTGCACAAGGCGCAAAATTAGCAAAAGATACAGGTAGACAAGCACAAAGTGGAGTGCACTTTTGAGGTTGGTGATCTTGTATACTTAAGGCTCCAACCTTATAGACAAGCATCTGTAAAGAGGAATGGCGCAAAAAAGCTTCAACCTTGCTTCTTTGGGCTGTACAAGGTAAAAATAAAGGTAGGGGCCATGGCATATGAGCTTGATCTACCCCAGGAAGAAAGATACACAATGTTTTTCATGTATCATGTTTGAAAAGAGCCATAGGGAAATACATCACTCCTATTGAGGAACTATCTCCCTTGGATGAGGAGGGACAATTGATATTGATACCTAAAGAAGTGTTGGAAGTAAGGGACAAGAGGCTAAGAAAGAGGAACATCATGGAATACTTGATCAAATGGAAGGATTTGCCTATAGAAGATGCTACTTGGGAGAATGAACAGGTTCTTCAGAAAGCAGGGTCAGAATTGCTTGTGGGCAAGCAATTCCCAGCAGGGGAGACTATAATGTCCCCCACCCTTAATAAGAGGATTACAAAGACTTAGAAGTCTAGATGTCCCCACTAGACTATAGTCTCATGAGAAATGGGGACTAAGAGGCTCCAAAGTGTTCACCTAAGCATAATGTTATAATTTAAAAGTGAGTTTGGGGAAAAAGGTAAATTAAGTGGAAAAGGACACATGAAGAAAAGCGAAGAGTTAACCTTAGAAGGTGGTCAACTAACTCAATTGAGAATTAGATCAGGGGTATAAAGGAAAAAGGAGGGCGCCTCACCCCTTCTTGACATTTTCACTTTTGCATCTTGAGCTCTAGAGCCAAAGACGTTTTGAGGATTTTGGGATAACAAACCCTAGAGATCAGCTCGGTGGTGAAAGATCCCACCCATCTTGGTCCAAGCTTGGTCACAGAGGTGCAAGATTCCTCCCTCACCATTCTATCTCAGATACAGGTTGATTATATAGGTTTGGAGAGATCTAGTGTGCATCATTGGGGTTTTCCAGCAGGAGGGTGCACTTGTGGAAGAAGATCCATTCGATTTGGAGGAAGGAAGAAGTTCTGGAGGGTAAAACCTATTGGGATCTGATCATTGGGCGTAGGGCGCCTTTCTTAGCCATTTTGGAGGAGATCTTCCTATCATATCTTTTATTGTGAGTTTGGCACGAGTTCACTAGGAGGAGGGCACACTGCAGAAGGAGAATCTACTCATTTGAGGGGTCTAAACTCTTCCAATCAGCAAGAAACTCAATCTAGGGGTTTCTATTGCCCTGATCTACAATCCTGGAGAGTTTGGGGTAATTTGGAGTACAAGAAGAGGAGGGCCGAAATCTTGGGCAGCTACAACCATCAGGGTAGTGCGCAACTCAGCCAGTAGGAGGGGTTCCAGCCTTGGAAGGGAAAGAAATTGATCTTGTTCCAATCTTCAGCATTTGTGAGGCCTTTGGAAGCTATTCTCTTCAGTCTTGGAGCTTATTGGAGTAGCATTCATTCCAGCTTTGATATTCTGTCTTTATATATCCAAATCTGCAGATCTACTGTACTCAGGATCATCTTATTATCTAAATAAAGGTCAGACCTGAAGTTGTTGGTTCTTATTTGGTGTTCATTGTTTGTATCTAGACATTTCCTTGCATTATATGCTCTGTTCTACATCTCTATGCTATAATCTTCATGAAAAACTCCCTCATGCACAACTTTGATGAAGCAAACCTGCACAGCACACAGAAACACTAAAACAAACAGTCAAAAACCCTTGTTCCTTGGCCAAAACCAGCTTGGGAACATTACAGAATACTGCTGAGAATCTCTGTAACGGGGCTGGCATTTGACATGTAGTTGAATGAAATAACTTCTATCATCTAGCAGTTACCAAGTTATTAACAGCATAGAAGGAAGTAGAATATGAAAAGAAATAGGCCTTCATGGCCAAAGAGTTATAACATGCATTGAATACTATGACTTGATATATAGTTTAATTAATTTTTAATTCTAGGACTTGATATATAGTTTAAGGAGGAATTGAATTCCAGGGTAGGGTATAAAGCAAAGCCAAAGGCATAGAGATTCCTTTGGAGCATATTCTTTTTATGGTAGCGGCTTGAAATTAAGGGTTTCAAGTTCCATAGAGTCCTTATCTACTTAAGTGCATTGTTAATTTCAAATGCTATATAATAGAAAAATCTAATAAAATGCAGTATAAATTTTAAATGCTATATAATAGAAAAACCCATTGGCAGGTGAGAACAATGGGAAGGGATACTATAATTATCATGGCTCATGAGATATCATGGAGGTAGTGAAGATGAAGTCGCTGGAATACTGCTGAAAATCTCTGCAATTGGGCTGGCATTTGAAATGAGCCATAGAGTCCTTATCTACTTAAGTGCATTGCTAATTTCAAATGCTATATAATAGAAAAAACTAATAAAATGCACTATAAATTTTAAATTCTATATAATAGAAAAATCCATTGACAGGTGAGAACAATGGGAAGGGATACTATAATTAACATGGCCCATGAGATATCATGGAGGTAGTGAAGATGAAGTCACTGAAATACTGCTGAGAATCTCTGTAATGGGGCTGGTAGTTAAACGAGATAACATCAATCATCTAGCAGTTGCCAAGTTATAAAAAATAGAGAAGGAAGTAGAATATGAAAAGAAATAGGCCTTCACGGCCAAAGAGTTATAATATGCATTGAATACTAGGACTTGATATATAGTTTAAGGAGGAATTGAATTCCAGGGTAGGGTATGAAACAAAGCCAAAGGCATAGAGATTCCTTTGGGGCATATTCTTTTTATGGTAGTGGCTTGGAATCAAGGGTTTCAAGTTCCATAGGGTCCTTATCTACTTAAGTGCATTGTTAATTTCAAATGCTCTATAATAGAAAAATCTAATAAAATGCACTATAAATTTTAAATGCTATATAACATAAAAATCCATTGACAGGTGAGAGCAATGGGAAGGGATACTATAATTATCATGGCTCACGAAAGGAGCACCCTGCACCAGAATTGAACCAATATCTGGATAGATCTCGCAGCCTTGCTGGGCTTTCGCCTTCCCACAAGGTACGCTTTACTATACACAACAACGAAGTGTCTACTGCATTTTCCTAGATAATATCAATGAACTCTCGAGAAATTATACTTTTTAATAACAATTGCATGTATTTTGATAGCAGATTGCAGGCATCACAGATCAAGAAATAACGGAGATGATCTTTTTTCCTGTAATTAATGAGGCATGCCGTGTTCTTGAAGAAAAAGTTGTAATTAGCAGTTCAGATCTTGACATTGCTTCAGTATTGGGAATGGCCTTCCCAGCATACAGGTATTTCATACTTCATAGGTCCATGATGATGTCTTTCCGTTGCATGGAGTTATATTCCTTGATGACCGGATGTTTATGATTGGTTAACAGTTCAAGAGTTGTATTTACTACTTAGTATAACTGGACACTGACTGATGCATTGTCCTGGATTTTTATGAATGAAATGTGTTAAAAATATAATGGCATGAAAGTTGGTATAGATATTAAAATTTGATCTGCAGTATAACATTTCCTAATTACTTTTCCACGCTGCCACCGAAAGCTTTACTACCCGTTGGGCAATACATGGTCCTTTACTACGTATAACTGGACACTGACTGAAGTATTGTCCTGGATTTTTATCATCGAAATGTGTTAAAAATAGAACGGCATGAAAGTTGGTATAGATATTAAAATTTGGTCTGCATAATAACATTCGCAATAAATTTGTAGTATAAGTTATACTACTCGGGTAAGACATAGTCCCTTGAGGATTTGAACACAGGCATTGGATAATTTTCTAAACCTAGGCATTGGATAATTTTCTAAACCTAGGCATTGGATAATTTTCTAAACCTAGGCATTGTGTAACTTTGGACTTTATTATTCATGGTACATTTTCTGGAGATTTTCTTCACTGTCCCTTTAGTTTATCCTCACTGTATAGAAAAAGTATTATAATTGTGTGAAAATGTTTTCTACAGCTTAGTATGATTAGTATGAGGGAGATGTGTAATTCTTTTTGTGCTTAATATGGAGTTGATAAGTGGTATTAAAAAAATATTAATAACAAAAAGATTCCAATGTCTCTCATAAATAAAATATTTCCATGTCCAACTTAGTAAAATAATTTTATATCAACTTTATGTCCACACGGGATTTGATGCCTCTCATAAATTATGTTTATTATTTCATTTTCATGTTTTCCATGCTTTAGAAATGTTGCTTAGGGGTTTGGTGGGGTTGGGTTGGGTTAGAAAACCTTTCGGTTTTAGCTGTTCTTTTTGTTTAACTAAAAAATAAAAAAGAAGTGCCAGAAACCACCGAGAAATGGCCTCACCAGTTTCTGGAAATGGCCCGAAACCGATGAGATGTTTATGGTCTTCTGGAAATGTCCCTGAAACAGTTTCCGGCGTTGAGATTGTTTCAGAAACCAGAAGTGGTTTCCGGAATTCCCTGCCTTTATCTAGAACTGTACAGTATTTTAAAAGTTAAAACCCATAAAATTTCTGACAGTTGCCCTACATGGACCAGATTTCTGTCTTCATTAAACGCCAAACAAGAAAAACAGTGCCTAAGCCTGGGATGAACTAGAAAATGTTTTTTCACTGGGGCTGGGGCTGGGGCTGGCTTGTTTTCAACCTGTAACACAAGAACATCTCCCGTAAGTGCAAGAAGTTTGAAGATGTTAACTGAATAGTTCGTGAAGGAGTTATATGTGGAAATTTGCTCTTTTAATGTGAAGAGATAGATCTATGATATACCGGTATGCTTTTCACATATTGGATAATGCTGGAATTGACTTCTGTAGGTTTAAGAGACTGTGAAAGGTTTGTTAATGCAGCAAGAGAGTGGAATTACTGTTTGGGTCGCTCACCATTTGTCTCAGTGTTTCTTGATTCGTCAGGTTTAATAATATTTGATGATTCGTGACTCCTGAGGTTTACTATTATTTCATGATTCATCAGGCTTATTAATATATCATGATTGTTATTATTATCACCCACGAAAATAATGGAGACTATGAGGGAGTCATTTTAGACCCTGAAAATCTTGAAATAGGGATTTGTAAACACGGGAAAACTCTTTGAATAACTGGGTTCTTAGGAATCTTCTCAGCCAATTATAATGATGAATCAGGGAAAAACTTTCAATTTTCCTTTTTGGTCTTGATTTCAATCATTTGACCATTTGTCTAAGATTAAAGTATCAAATTCATGGGTTGAAAAATCTTTTATCTTGCTTCCATCAAGAGTGCCCACCATATCAAGGCCTTCTTTGAATTTATGAATGAGCAGTGTGTCCATATTTGGCATATTAGAGTCAAATGGAGTCTATAAGGGGTCAAATATATATGTGATAGCAGGTGGCTTTGGTAATGGGTCTACATGGGCGATGAGTGAGAATTAGTATATATAAGAGATGAATAGATAAGATAATATACAATAAGATAATTTTATTAATGTCCAACATTTACCATAAAAGTAGGTCAATGGGACTGCTGAGTACAATAATGTTGATACAAAGTGGGAGCATAAGAGCTACTCTTATAAAAGAAAGAGAAAACCAGATCTGATCTCTAAGAACTAAGATCTAAGCTCTAAGAACAATGTTGAAAAAGAAAGCCACCTAAAGGAGTGCCAAATATAGATACAACTGTGTGCATAATGGTGAGAGCCAAAACCTTATGAGAAATGTCATGTACAAGGGTGCAAGGGAGAGAAGATCATCAACTACTGGGGCTATCACCCAGGACGAAGGATGGAGATTGAGAGGTATGCCCCTCCTCCAACTCAACAATCTCAGTATGTATATTTCACTTGACATTTAAGGCCGTAGAGAATTAACTCTGAATAGATGTCTGGACTCTGGCTAGATGAACTGGGCTATGGAATTTGTTGCTGATCAGAAGAAACAATGTGCCACTAGGGTTTGGAGGAACTTGACTCTTTGTTACTATGATGTGAACTATCCCAAGCTTTGAGATGACAACTCCATAGGGGCCTTGAGAAGTATGACGACTCATTGGCGAAGGGCGTACGACTCCCCAAGGTCTCATAGATATATAAGTAGAGACGATGCTACTCTTGGCCTGTTGTTTGGTAATTTTGTCAGATAAGAGCAATGGGAAGAAATATGTGATTGTCCTGAGGGTGTTTGGTCAGGTGTGTCCCTGTAGAACCCGATATCCAAGTCCAAGTGCCTTCTTCATGAATAAGGCTAGGCATTATTGTATTCATTGGCTTATGATTATTGCACTTGGATGTAATTGTGTTATTTGTAAGAGTTCTCCTAATTTCTAAGAATTTATTCTGTAACTCATCATAGTAATATGTTTGGGAGTTGTATTCCATATCTATATTTGATGTACACTATGTGCGTACAAGTTTATATATATTAAAAATTATTATTGAGGAGAGGTTGCTATTATAAGTGGACACACTTTACATCAAACACGGTGAGGTCACTACAAAGATGCTGCTATGATGCTTACAACAAGGAATCGGTAATAGGCATCAAGGGGTGGTGTGAGATTGCCAGGAATTGAGCTTGAGTCATTGTTATGACAATTGCTCCAAGTTGCTACTAGACCATAGCGCGACAGACTTAAAAATGGTTGGCCTTGAGGGGAACATGGGGGTGGGATTTGATCCACTTATGTGTGCATGGGTAGTGTTGTGCAACCTCACATGTTCAAGTGCTATCTCCAGGTGCCCCCATGGCTACCTTAAGGAGTTGGAAAAGGTTTCACGGGAATTGAACCTTGGTCATTGGTGAAAAACTCCTTGTTCTTGACTTAGAGCATGGGGGTGGGCTTTGATCCACTTATGTGTTTGCAAATAGTGTTATGCAACTTCACGCTTTCAACTACTACCTCCAAGTGCTCCCATGTTTTCCTTAAGGAACTGGAAAAGCCCTCAATGGAATTGAACCTTGGTTAGTGGTGAAAACTTGTCATTCCTCAAAATGGGATCCAATCCCTTCATGCGTTTTTGAAATAGTTGGCCTTTAAGGAGAACATAGGGCTGGGCTTTGATCCACTTATGTGTGCATAGGTTGTGCTATGCAGCCTCACATGTTTGACCACTACCTCCAGGTGCCCCCATGGCTACCTTAAAGAGTTGGGAAAGCTCTCATGGAAATTGAACCTTGGTCAATGGTGAAAAACTCATTCCTCACTATTGGATCCAACTAGTGTTACAAAGAGCCATGTTGACAAAAATTGTTAAGGGCCATGAACTCAGGACATCGAAAAAATTGGGAAAACTTGTAGACTTAAAAGTAAAAAATATATTCATTTAAAAAAAACGGAAATTTTTTTTTGGCACAAAATATCATGATTCTCTAGGGGTGATTTATTGTTTTGGAGTAGGCATCACGAAAATGGTGATGTTTTTGATAAATTACAATGTTTTCAACACTGGGTCTGACCCCTTTGGATTATATATATAGCTTGGTGAGTTAGTTGTAGTGGTTGAGGCCTTGAGCTTCTTGTAGGAGGTCTCAGGTTTGATCCCTTGGGTTGGTTCCATATGTGTTGCATGCCTCACTTGATGTTCCTACTAGCTCTCTCTCTCTCACACACACATATGTTTAACCCTGTGGGCTAGTTGGAGTTGTTGAATGCTTTGAGCTTCATGTAGGGGATCTCGAAGTCGATCCCTTGGACTAGTCGCATATATATATATATATATATATATATATATATATATATATATATATATATATATGTTCAACCCTGTGGGCTAGTTGGAGTGGTTGAGTGCTTTGAGCTTCATGTCAGAGGTTGTGAGATCGATCCCTTGGACTAGTCACATCTGTTGCATGCCTCACTCGATGTCCCTACTAGGTTTACACTCATTGACTACCATCTGTGAAATGCAGAGAAGTGCTGGAGGATTTCCCCTCAAGGTTTTCCTTGTATATAAAGTATTAATATTTCAAACACCCTTTCCTCATGCAACCCCCACTTCCAGATTTCAAAACTAACGCACTTGCACCATGCATTTTTACACCCTCGATACCTTACTATGATACCACTTTAGGACATTTTTGCTAATAACTACTTACCCAAAATGATAATGAGAATGCACAAATGTATTATATACACCAAATCTTATACCAGAAGAGAATTTTATAGTTATTGAGGAGCAGTTTTCAACGTTACAAGAATGATGAGTTGCACAACAGCTCCAAGAATAATAGGAGAATATCTTCGAAGAATTTAAAATTTAATAATATCACCATACTTAACTACCTTTCTGACGAGAGGACGGAATATTTATATATATATATATATACGTATATCTCCATCTTTTCTCATGTAAGCCCAATTCTTGAGCGTGGGATAAACAACACTTCGGTGGGTTTTTCCCTTAATCCGATGAAAAATTGGGTCGGAATTCTCAGTTGGATGCAAAACTGCGATTTCAGCAATTGCATACAGCAATCCGTGATTAATTTGGGGGTTCTGAGTCTACCTTGATGCTCAAAATTGCAATTCGAACAACAGAAACTGCCATTTGAGCAATTCTTTATCTGCCGGATTCTGGTGGATATGGGGCGATTTGAGTGCTTTGTAGTCGACGCCCAATTTTTGGCCAATCAACGGAATAATTCTACAAGTGGCCCTAGTATTGGCTAGGGAGATCACATCAATACATGAAGAAATATGGTCTTTATAAACCATTTATTATGGATGCATGTATGTTCTATCCCAAGAGACCTACATGATTGCTTAGAGAGATGTACCAGGCTAAAAAGGATGCAAAATAATTTAAATTTTTATCCGGGTGACAGGGACTATATGCTTGACTTATTAAAAGTCTTGTGGAGCATCTATGCTAGATGTCCAAAAATATGGATGCAAAACTGCGATTTCAGCAATTGCATACAGCAATCCGTGATTAATTTGGGGGTTCTGAGTCTACCTTGATGCTCAAAATTGCAATTCGAACAACAGAAACTGCCATTTGAGCAATTCTTTATCTGCCGGATTCTGGTGGATATGGGGCGATTTGAGTGCTTTGTAGTCGACGCCCAATTTTTGGCCAATCAACGGAATAATTCTACAAGTGGCCCTAGTATTGGCTAGGGAGATCACATCAATACATGAAGAAATATGGTCTTTATAAACCATTTATTATGGATGCATGTATGTTCTATCCCAAGAGACCTACATGATTGCTTAGAGAGATGTACCAGGCTAAAAAGGATGCAAAATAATTTAAATTTTTATCCGGGTGACAGGGACTATATGCTTGACTTATTAAAAGTCTTGTGGAGCATCTATGCTAGATGTCCAAAAACTTATTTTCGCACTAGTCAAGCTAGCAGTTCTTCTGGATGTGAGAGGAAATGCAAACACATTCTTTCACTCTAAGAGGAAATGATGAGGATATAAGTGATGACTAAAATGATTTGGTTTAATTGAGTAAGTTTTGTTTGAATGCCATCTATTAAACTCGCACTTACTATTTTGCATGTAATTTCTGAGCAGTATGCTATACGATGTACTCATTCAAAACATTTTAGTAGACACTATTTAGCTTGCGCTTACGGTTTTATATGTATTTTTTCACGAGTATATTTTTTTGATATGATGTACTCATTTTGTTAGATACAAATAATTGTGATTATGTATAGTTTCTCCATAGAATTTTGACTAGTTTTTTCTTAAATGTTTTCACAAGGTCTTCTGCCTTTGCAATTTTTTACCAACTTTGAACTATGCAGTTTGTTATGTGCTAATGATTAAATATGCTGAGTGAGCAAGCTTTCTATCCATATCAGGTTCTAGAAATGTTTACTCGGCATGCAGTATATAGCCTTTCCATCTTTTCAATTCAAAATGAATTCAATTTATGTCCTCCACAAACCTCCCGAAATAGAATAAGTAGATTAGATTTGGCTACTTGGGTGCTAATACTGAATAATGAGACAATCAACTCTTAGGGTAGTAGAAGATAAAAATTATCTTCAGCAAGTAGTTGGCATCATGGTATAAACATGTCAGATTGTGACATTATTTTCAAACTTCAAAGAGCTTGTAAACTGAATTGATCCAATGAAACATGAATTGTACTTCAGAGGAGATTGAAGGTTGAGATAATGGTAAATAAAGCTTTCAATATATGCTCATGTTTATAAGTATCAGAAGCCCAATGAGTTAGTTCGAGGTGTTGAGTGCTTTGAGCTTCATGTAGGAGGTCTCAAGGTCAATTTTCTGGGCTGGCTGGCTTTTGTTGTGTGCCTTACTTGATGTCCCTGCCAAGCAAGGTGTTGTAATAAGTGCCGATGCGTTTACATTGGGTACCATTTGTGAACTGTGGGGAAGTGCCCAAAATTTCCCACGAAGTTTTCCTTGGAAAAAAATGACAAGCATCATATGTTTCTCTTCTCTCCAGAAAGTTGAGAGATACTCTCATCTAGAACTTTCACAAAATCCGACGAGATGTTAATGTTCATTTAAAGTTATATAAAATCAAATTAGATCACCAACTTCATTTTTATCTCTATACTTGTTTTCCTTGGGAAATTAGCTTGAACAAGGAAGTAAGTTTATGGCAATTTGATATTTTGTTAGTGTTATTTGTTATGAATCCAAAGAAATAACCTTGACATTTTTCGCAGGGGTGGAATTGCCTTTTGGGGAGATCATATAGGGGCAGAATATATATTTTCCAAATTGCTGAAATGGGCGAACATGTATGGCAACTTTTTCAAACCATCTAAAGCATTAGAAAAGTGTGCCACTCAGAAAATTCGTTTGGTAAGAAGATTTCTGAAAATTCTATCAAGGATTATACAAATCTATATTTATGGTTTCTATCAAAAAATTTGCATGTGGAACATACCCTGTACTTCTATGATGCTATTCATGTAGTAAATGATAGATCATCTAATAAAATGTCTGATTGTTATTGTAGGCACAACTTCCATTGCAAGGCGCATCTCGACTGTAATAAAATATCCATGGAAAGCTAACGTTATCGAGGTCAGAGAGCCTGGAGGGTCGAAGATCACAAAAATTTCTATGGATCACAATCATCTTGTTTATCGCATTATGTTAACTTTTTAATTCAAAATTATTACATGTCCAAACACAAAAGGAGCAAAGAGTCGTTGTAGTAGGTTTGTCTTTCCCAAGTCTAGGATCCCACGGCTTACTATCCATTGAGAATAAAGTTAGGACTTGCCAGATCAGTATATCCTGTGATTTTAGATTCATAATTGGTTCGAACAAGTGTGAATTATATGTTTGGTATCATTTGAGAGGAAATTGAATGTTTTGTGGTTAACTTAAGGAAAAGTGTCTACAAATACAACGGTGTACAGCTCATAAGCTTTATTCCTGCTGTAAAACACATTATTTCATCAATAAATGGAGTATATAAGTTATTGCAACTTATGGCTGAATTCAAAGAATAAATTTCATTATAACCAGCGTCTTGGCGCTTCCTTACTAATTATTTTTGGGAACCTGGCCTTCAATTCAAAGCAAGTACATGAGTAGGCTATTTTATGTAGACATCTTTGTTAAAAACATTTAGTGATTGCAAATCTCAACCTATTTGGATGACGTGATAAAGTTTGAAATTTGTGTTGTCATACGTACTCTGTCATTAATAAGTGTCGAGTGACTAATACATATAAATATGAACTGAAGTTTCAATGAGATTTGCCCAAACATTGATTGTCTTTTGCATTAGTTTTGGGAGTTATTTGGAAGGGAGGTGTATCCCTTTTTGATGACACAGCATTACTTGTTTCAGGTGTATCCATTTTTGATGACATAGCATTACTTGTTTCATTCTTGTGGATTCTATGCTTTATTGCATCATGGAAAGTCATTGGTCAAAATTTCACAATTTTATTGTCTAGGAAATGGAGATTAGTGATAATTAGGTTATGGCCAAACAACATATTTGAAGCTTCTTCATCATGAAAAAATGATTTAACACCTTTGTTGGACAGATTTGGTTGGTCATACTTACCAGATCATATATTATTTGGTAAGATTAGATAACTAACACTTAAAATTTAGATTATTGCTAATTGGATTATGGCCAAACAACATATTTCGATGAAAAAATGATTTAACATCTTTCTTAGACAGATTTGGTTCATTATACCTTAAAATGCAATTTTAACATACTTCAATGAAAGAATGATTTAACATATTTTTTTGGACAGATTTTGGTTCATCATACCTTAAAATGCAATCTTATCTACTATGATTAAATAACTAATCCCTAAAATCTAAAATGCAATCTTATCCGATATGATTAGATGTTAGGGACCTAACCCCTCATGTAGGTAGAATAATATATTTCCATGTAATAAAGGTCAATATTAATAAGGCCTAACAATAAGGAAGAATAAGTCCAATTTAAGAAGACCTAATTGAAGCTTCCGCTTCTAGAAGGATCTTCCTCTAGATGGTTCTCTTGATAGAGATATTTAGTATAAATAGGAGTTGAGGGTATGAAATCTTGGATATTATTGTAATAGAGCTCTGCTCTGCTGGAGGTTGCCCCTTCGAAGAGGCAAGTGAACATTGCTCTTAGTAATCAAAATGCTCTTTCTGGTGTTATTCTGGTATCATTTTGGTATTATTGTGGTGTTGCTCTGGTTATATTGTTGTTCATTTGCCATTTCTAGTTATTTATTTCTGTTCTGCATATTTTTTGTATCTGGAATATTACAAGTGGTATCAGAGCACCTTCCCCGGAAGAAAATTGTGGGTTAAATTTTTTTCCAGGGTAGTGACGTATTCCAACATCTTTAAGCTACATAGATTTGTCGTTACGCGCATAAACCCACATTCGGGGATTCATACACACAGGAAATACAAGTGGTACTTAAGCGCACATTTGTGTTGATGAATGCAACTATGTGAGACATTCTCCAGCTTACAAACCTGTGAGGTGTGGATCATTGTAGCTATGTGAAGCCTTTCTCTCAGCTTACAAACTTGAGAGAAATCCCCTAAGAAGGGTTCGTGGTTCCTTCCTGAGACAGAGATAGGAACGTAGAGATGATCTCCTCCATGAAGAGAGTGAGAAGAACTCTAGATGATTATCCAGTAGGAAAAGTGATTTGATGAGTTGGACGTGCCTGTGGCTGAGCACAAGGTGAACGTGTGAAATCCCAAAAGTGTTGGGCGCATCATCATGTGAACATAAATGAAGATGATGTGTTAGCCTCCTTTGAGTAGCAGAGTTGACGAGAAAACTCCAGATGATTCTCCTGTGTGAGGCAGTGGGAATGAAGATCTATAGAGTGGACGTGCCTGTGGATGAGCACAGGTGAACATGTATAGATCTGGTTCTTATGTGTAATGCAATGAGCCAGAGCTATGAAATCCCTATGGATGTGCCCCTAGTGGGTGTATCAGATTCTTTGCTATATGTTGTTCAATAGTCAGACCTGCATGTAACCCTAATTGTTATGTAAAGGGTAGAGGTCGGCCCCACTTTAATGTGATTAATAATAAATGTAAAAGATAATTAATATTGCTAATATTATTTATAATAATAATAACAATAATAAAGTGACTTAGAGAGGTTGGCCCTGTTGAGCCAATAAACGCCTTTGTTGATTGGTCAAGTCTAATATAAGTAAGGCATGATTCCCCATTGTGGAATCATATCTTACTTGTGAGTTTGGAAATTTCAGCAAGTACGCTTCTTTGACAAAAGGTGCACACCTCTCTTGGGCGCTAGAGTTCTAGGGTTTAAGCACCCTGTTGTGTGCTAGGTCTTTCTTGGAGGTGAAGGTCTTTCTCTTGAAGAATATAACAAAGGATTTGGTTGGGTTTTCTTCCCTTGTTGAGAAGGGTTTCCCATAATACTTCTTGTGTTCTTGTGCATGGTGTTTTTTTTGTGATTTTGGTTGCTGCAACATTATTGTCTATGGTTATGTCAAATGATAAAAATGGAATGAACTTCATGCTTAACCTAGCTTATTGAAAAATCAACAATCTGTTGGCCACCCTTGTAACCCCTGTTGGTACCCCTTCGAATGGCAGCGCATCAAACAACTTCTGTATACGGATTCACGTAGATCTTCTGAAGCCCTCCATAGATAAACCAACCGACCGCCTGACTGCTATAGTGCCACCGAGAACAGTGCTTGGGAAGATATTCTCTTGTACTTGGGTAGTCGGGTAGTATGACTAAGGGAACGGTCTAGCCTCCTTAGTTGGTGCCCTGAGATATTGGGCTGAGTACTACTGTTGGACCCCACACGTATATCAGAGAGCTATAGCACATGGCAAACCCTTGTGTGTAGAACCTTTGAATACCTAACCCTTGGGATGGAAACAAAAACATAACATACAAGATCTATTGTGGCACAACTGTATCTCCTGCATTCTAGTTGCAAAATTACTACACATTTCTTCCTATTAAGCATCTGAACATTTCATCACTGTAGTATTCTTTAGATCGGAGTATAACTCCGCAGGGTAAACAAAAAAAAGTCTGGATTCTGTTGGCACCATTATTTGAGACCTATTCCATTCGATTTCTCTCTTCGCCCTTATCACAATCACACTTATCATTTTTCAACAATTTTTTTTTGTGGACCTGACCCCCTTCCAACACCCTTATTTGGGCTTTACCCCATTGGATTCAACTCATTGCCCTGATCGTTGTGATACACTTCACCCATAACCCATTTTTTGTGTGGTCCCACCCGTCTCTTTTCATGTTCCCTCATCATCATGGCCCATTCCTGTAGCTAAGACTTGGAAGCTCGCTTCACTACTTTGCACTCTAATTTCACAGAAACCCAACAAGAAGTGCGACAACTCAGTGTCAAGATTGCCACCATCAATCAAAATATGCATTCCTCCATCGTCGCCTCAATTGCATAACTCAAACAAGAGCTCAAACAAGACATTACTACCTAGCTTGAATTTGTTGCTGCGACGATTTACGCCAAGCTGCATATCCCTGCAGATCTTCCCTTATCTGACTCACCTTTGCATACTGAAGGTGAAACTTCCTCATTCCTAGAATTTTTAGCTCCATCACTTTCAGCGTGACCTACGCCTTTTGTGTGTGGATGTGACCAAATTTGATGGATCAGATCCCACTGGTTGGGTAACTCAAATGGAACATTATTTTTCTTTGTATGGCATTACAGATGAGTTGGCCAAACTCTGGTATGGTATTTTTCATCTAGATCAAGAATGTTGGCAATGGAGAAAAAATGCCCGCCAAGGACGCTTGGACACACTTTGTGGCAGAGCTTTATGAACACTTTGACACTGACACCAACCATTTAGGCCGTTTGACAAAGTTGAAACAATCTGGCACAATGGAAGACTTTATAGCTTCTTTTGAGTGATTGGATTTTCGTACGGAGGGCATGTCTGATGCTTTTTTCCGAGAATGTTTTATTAGTGGCCTCAAGGATGAGATTTGTGCTCATGTCCTCATGGCTCGGCCTCAGAGTTGGGTGGACGTTACTAAAAGAGCTAAGGAAACACAACATGTTGTCTCTTCTCAAAACCGCAAACCCTCCTTTATTTCTCCCACTAAACCAATAACTCCCACTCCTCCTTCTACTCCACTAACGATCCATAAATTGGCCAAGGCCGAAATGGATGAATGCCAACTCAAAGGCCTTTGTTATATTGTGATGACACATATTTTCTGAGACACAAGTGTAAGGAACAATTTTTTTTTATGGCCATCTCAGAGGATGTTTCAGAAGAGGGTGTTGAGGCTCCCCTTGTATCTATGTCACTTGAACCCATTGACATAACCCCTCCCTCAGACCCTCCCGAAGTAGAACCGATCATTACCCTAAATGCTTTCACTGGCTTCTCTGCTCCCCAAACCCTCAAGCTAATTGGTTATATCAAGCATATGAATGTCATCATTCTTGTTGATAGTGGAAGCACCCATAATTTTATTCATCGCTGCATTGCCCAAGAAACTAATTTCTATATACGTGCAGTCAATAATTTCCAAATCATGATTGTCAATGGTGGGTCCATGAAATGTGGAGGCTGTTGTGAAAATGTGCATCTCCAAATTGGTGACTACCATTTGAAATCCCATATGTTTTCTATCGACATGGGTGGTTGTGACATTGTGTTGGGTGCATAATGGCTAAGGACTTTGGGTCCCATTCTCATGGATTTTAAGGAATTAACCATGCAATTTGACCAGGAGGGCCAACAATATAAGTTCTAAGGCATCACTGTTGGTTCCCCGGAGATCATTAGTTCCCATCGCATGGAAAAGATGCTCAAAAAGGTCATTCTGACATTATTGCCCAACTCCATGCCATACAAACCACTAAGACACCCTCTGTGCCGTAGGACCTCCAATCCATCCTCTCTAAACATTAAGTGGTTTTTTCCACTCCCTAGGGACTCGCTCATTCCCGTGGTGTTCATGATCATTTCATTCCCCTTGTCCTAGGAATCCTTCCTCCCAATATCTGTCCCTATCGTCACCCATTTTCCCCAAAAAATGAAATTGAGAAAATGGTTCAAGAACTGCTCAACACATGTATTATCCACCCTAGTACAAGCCCCTACTCTTCTCCTGTGGTCATGGTCCTTAAGAAATAAGGTTCTTGGTGCATGTGTCATGACTTTCGTGCCCTCAACAAACTCACCATTAAAGACAAATTTATCATTCATGTCATTGATGACCTCTTGGATGAATTGAGTGGCGCCTAGTTCTTTACTAAACTTGATCTTCGTTTGGGGTACCACCAGATCTGTATGAACGAGACAAACATTCCTAAGACTGCCTTTAGAACTCATGAGGGCCACTATGAGTTTTTGGTCATGCCCTTTGGCTTGTGTAGTGCTCCCTCCACTTTCCAAAGTCTCATGAATCATGTCTTCCGTCCTTTTCTCCGTCATTTTGTGTTAGTTTTATTTGATGATATCCTCATCTATAGAAAAACTTGGACAAACCATCTTGCTCATGTGGATCGAGTTCTCCATCTACTCTCTCAGCACCAACTTTCTCTCAAACAATCTAAATTTGTTTTTGGTGCCTCAAAAGTTGAGTACTTGGGTCATCTTGTGGGCAAGGCCAACGTTAGGGTGGATCCTAAAAAGATTGAAGCTATGCAAGATTGGCCTCACCCAAAGACTCTTAAAAGATTGCGGGGATTTCTGGGTTTAATAGGTTATTATCACAAGTTTGTTAAGAATTATGGAATGATTGCGACACCTCTCACTGCACTCCTTAAAAATAATTCTTTCACTTGGACTCTCGCAACTACTTAGACTTTTCAAACCTTGAAGATGGACGTGTGCACCACTCCAGTCCTGGCCTTTCCTGATTTCACAAAGACCTTTGTCTTGGAATGTGATGCTTCCGAGAAAGGAATTGGTGTTGTCCTTATGCAAGAGGGTCGACCTTTGGCCTTTACCAACAAACTATTATCCGAGAGAAATTTGGGCAAATCAATCTATGAAAATGAAATGTTGGCTATTCTGCATGCTGTGGATCTTTGGCTCCCTTATCTATTGGGGAAACTCTTCCAAATTAAGATAGATCATCAAAGCCTTAAGTATTTTCTGGAACAATGTCTTTCCTCCCCCGAGCAACAAAAATTGGTGACTAAGCTCTTTGGATATGATTATGAGATCATTTACAAGAAAGGCAAAGACAATGTGGTTGCTGATGCACTTTTTGAAAATATGAAGATGAAGGGTCTCTTTTTTCTCTCTCCTTCATTGTACCAAATTGGCTCCAAGCTGTTTGCCCGGAATGGCTACACGATCCCAAAAGTTCGCATCTGATACAAAAATTGTAGTCCAATTCTCCAGTTTCCCCAGGGTACTCGTGGCTCAATGAGGAGGTTGGATACAAAGGCTGTTTGTATTTACATAAACAGTCAAAACTTAAATCCACGATACTTTATGAGCTTCATGCTACACCCATAGCTGGGCACTCCAGGTTTACCAAAACCTATGACAGGGTCAAACGTTCTTTTTTATGGGATGGTATGAAACAAGTCGTTCGTAATTTTGTCATTGAATGTGATGTGTGTCAACGCAACAAGGGTGAAACAATCAAGTCTCCGGGCACACTACAATTGCTTCCGATTCCACCTATTATTTGGCAGGATATCTCTATGGATTTTATTGTAGGCTTACCTAAATTAGGCAATAAATCAATGATTATGGTGGTAGTTGATCGTCTTTCCAAGTATGCTCATTTCTTTTCTCTTCAACACCCATTTACAACATCAACTGTGGCTCAACTTTTCATGGATCGGGTCTTCAAGCTTCATGTCATGCCACATTCTATTGTTTCTGATTGTGACCCAACTTTCACCAGCGATTTTTGGCAAGAACTGTTCAAGCTACAAGGCATCCAATTACATTTCAACACAACTTATCATTCCCAAATTGATGGCCAATATGAAGTTGTCAAAAAATGTTTGGAAACATATTTGAGGTGTTTTGCATCGGAAATGTAGCATCAGTGGGCTCAATGGTTACCACTAACTGAATGGTGGTACAACACTTCATACCATACAACTACCCACATGACTCCTTTTGAAGCGATATATGGATAAAAACCACCTTCAGTTCTCTCATATTTTTCAGGTGTCTCGAAGGTCCAGACAATTGACCAAACACTTACAGTTCGAGAAACTATTCTTCGTACCCTCAAAGAGAATTTGGTCATGGCCCGGAATCGCATGAAGCAATAAGCAGATCAAGGTCACTTTGAACGTCAATTTGCAGAAGGGGATCAAGTGTTTCTTCGACTGCAACCTTACAAGAAAATTTTCCTCAAGGCTGACCATTGTCAGAAATCGATGCCCAAATTTTATGGTCCTTATACGGTTCTCAAGCTTGTGGGACAGGTGGCCTATCAGTTATCTTTGCCCATTCATTCTAAGATCCATCCTGTTTTTCATGTTTCTTGCTTAAAGAAGGTGATTGGAACTAAGTGCCAAACCCAAACCACCCTTCCCAAGTTGGATGAAGAAGGCTCCATTTGGCTACAACCATAAGCAGTTTTGGACTAGTGTGAACGTCGTCTGTGTCAACGAACCATCAATGAAATGTTAGTCCAGTGGAAAGATACAACTCCAACAGATGCCACTTGGGAACCAACTACCATTCTGCAACAATTTCCCCATCTCAAGCTTTGAGAACAAGGCTGTTTTTAAGGGGGAGGGCATGTTAGGGACTTAACCCTTCATGTAGGTAGAATAACATATTTCCATGTAATAAAGGTCCATATTAATAAGGCCTAGAAATAAGGAATAATAAGTCCGATGTAGGAAAACCTAATAGAAGCTTTCGCTTCTAGAAGGATCTTCCTCTAGATGGTTCTTTTGATAGACATATTTATTATAAATAGGAGTCGAGGGTATGAGAACTTTTGTCTTGGATATTATTGTAATAGAGCTCTGCTCTACTGGAGGTTTCCCCCTCGAAGAGGCGAGTGAACATTGCTTTCAGTGATCAAAGTGCTCTTTCTGGTGTTATTCTGGTATCATTTCGGTATTATTGTGACATTGTTCTAGTTATATTGTTGTTCATCTGCGATTTCTAGCTATTTATTTTTGTTCTACATACTTTTTGTATCTGGAATATTACATTAAATAACTAATAAATAATCCCTAAAATCTAAGATAATTGTGGTAAGAATCTCTACATACATTGATCTTTTAGATACAATAATTTTGGAATGCATGGGTTTGGAGTGATGAATAGGCATTCTTATTGGCTTCATTATCTTTAACTTGGGAAAGGCTTTTGTCACACTTACATTTAGTGAGATGATATGGAGACTTTCTTTTTGTTATTAACATGGTAGGCACATATATATAGTTTATTTTCCAAAAACAATGGACACTTCCTTTTCGTTATTAATGCGATAAGTACACATAGTTTTATATGCCAAAAACACAAAACAATGCTTCCTTTTCATTATTAACGTGGTAAGCACACATACATAGTTTTATATGCCAGAAACACAAAACAATTGCCCTTTGCATTACATAATCATATTATGTTAGTGGCTTTAATATTAATGACATGTGATCAATATAAGATTAAGGTTAAGTGGTTAAATGATTATAATAGTCATTAATAATGTATCCAGGGAATGTATTTAAGAGAGGCACGTGCTGGTGTTTATGGGTACATCGCTTCATGCTAGCTTTGTGATGTAAATTTCTTGTAGTGTTAATATAAGAATTTATTACTCTAGTCACTCATATTTATTTTGAATGTAAATGTTGTTTTTAAAAACCAATAAAGGCTATATATCATTTTTATAGGATCTTATGACCAAGGTAAAATAGATTCCTAGAGGCTGTTGAAAGTCTAGCCAACATTGAAGAAGTTTGAGATTTTTTTGTCTTTTATTTTTCTCCCGAAGGTGACAAAACCTATCATAACTCAATTGTAAATTGCTATGGACAACCATCACTTGTTGAGATTGTTTACAATAAACGTGTATATTATCACACTCATGAATACATGTTTATGAACACACATGTATATATATCATTGTAGGAGTGCAAAAACCACCTTATTTACAAATAAAAGAAAATCAAATTCCTAGTGCATTGGATGTCCACTATACAGTTTCAACACTCTTTGCAGTGAACATCCGACCAACGAGAACTCCCTCATAACAAATTGCTCTCCCAACAAAAGGAAACTACTAATACATCTGACAGTGGATGGAGTTTCCAACATTAGCGACATCTTCATCTCTATCAAGATTGCATGCACCTCCTCTCCCACTGAGAAAATCCACATGTGCTCACAATAGGCTCTCCATATCTTCCACTAGTGGAAGCAAATATTTACAGTTTAAGCACTTGCAAAAATCACCTAATCTCAACATTCAGGGACCCAAAATGGTTTTTGATACTTGGAGGTAGCCTATAGTCACCTTTCCAAATGTGCATCACAAATTCCTTTCACCTCTAAACCAATTGTCACATCTTCTCACAAACTTTTCTCCATGTTAACTTTATCCATTATATTCATTGTTTCTAGCATTGCCATCACACAAACAATGGACATGAGTGACTACACACTTTAGCAAGTTCAAAAAACTGGAAGAAAAAATAACTTAAAATCAATATCCATGATCTCTTACTTCTCTATCAAATTTTAGTCATGTCCATAAGTCAATGGATGTGACTTTACATTAATGGTATAATTAATATATTAACAATATAATTAATAGTTAATGGACTTTGTAATATACAATAAAGTATATTACAAGTCATCCCTTCTTGAAAAGCTTCATCTTCAAAGTATAGGTAAAGATGAATCTTCTGCCATCCCTTATCACATCTTCTACCAATTTAACTAGTGATGTTTCTTCACTAATTACAAAGTTCTTAAATATACCCGCAATTGTTTCCAAGCCATTAGGTATTCTACAAAATAGCCTGCACATCCTTAATAGGTCGTCTTTCCTATATTCTCTAATTAGTGCAAGGAAACCTGAATGTTCATTTTCAAGAAGTCGAGTCTAGTAACGGGAAAGTAGCTCATTTTGCACAATCTCTAATAGCTTTTGCTAGTTGATTGAGTGCAAATAATGGGAAATTATGTCCTCATGTTTCAAACTTTCTTTCGCCTTCAACAAATAATTTGTACACAAATCCTCTAAAATCCATGAAGTAGCCTTTTCAGAATAGTAAGCTCCAACGCCTTAAAAAATGGTCGTTTCAAAACCCAAGATGTCACCAGGCCTTCCATTATCCTAAAAAAATGGCCAGAACCTTTATCACTAAAACTTCATCAATTCTTTGTCCCTCACACTCTCGACCATTAAGATTCATGAGGGTGTTTTTCACATTCATCCACATTTCATGATTATAGAGCATCTCATGGAAAACATTGAATCCAATTTTGTGGAGTGTAGGAAGGGTGTGCATTGGAATGAAGTGTCTTTGCAATGGGTCAAACATTGGTGACATCCATCACACCATCACTTCATAAATTTCACATCTTCTAACAAGATCTCTCAACAACAACTCATTACATTGAACATCCCTTAAAGTTGGTAAGACCACTGAAGCGATACAATCTTTAAATGAATCCCTATATTTATCATATAGTTCTGCATCGTGCATATGCATGTTGAAAATAGTAGCATAAGACATACTGTACTCATCTTCTGTCAACACATTGTATCCGATTCTGTCTTCTAACCTGCCTCTTAACTTCAGAATATCATTGTAAAAAATAAACCATCCTTCTTCCATATTTCTCCAAACAATCTTTGTTATTTGTGAACTTGAGATGAATTAAGTTCGCTCACACAAAGAATATCCAATATAAATAGGATAGTACAAAATAATCCAAGGATAGAATATATATATATATATATATGGTGTCAAGGGTTGATGAATGCCTTCTCGATCTATATTCTAACAAAAATAATAAGTGGCAATTCTCTATAATGTTATGAACACAATATATATAGAAATATATATAATATTAATATGAATAATGAATATGATATGAGATGATTACAATGAGAATGCGGGCTTCTTTATATATTGTCACATGTGTGCCCTTTCATGAATATACACATGTTTTAGATAAGATATGACTTTTTATTTATGATGTGTTTAATTATTATATTTAATTATTATTTATTATATCTATTTCTATATATATTGTGTTCATAACATAACTGCACCAAATTGACCATTGAAACCGTCGTATAATTTCTCCCCTTTCTATCTCATTGCTATCCACTTCATAATCCCCTTTAGATAAATGTCGTTCTTGTTGTGCATGTGTATAAAGCTTTTGTTGTAGTGTATCTAGAGAGGTAATGGGGGGGCCAAAGGGCCCATCTTGATAATAGTGGAGGCCATTCAATGTAAGATGCACTAGGTCCACTATATCATTAAATAAGGCTCACTATGATAGTTAGATATATTAGTGTGAACATAATAAATGTAAGAGGACTTCTTAGAAGGTTCCTCCTCTAGAATGTTCTTAGGTGGTTGGTAGCACTATCTAAAAGGGATCAAGCAATGTAATGGGAAGTCAAGAAGAGGTATTGTATTTGGAGCGTGTAGTTTATTAGGAGGTTGCACCCTCGAAGAGGCAAGTGAACAAAAGAGGATCCCTTCCATAATAGGATCCATTGTATGGTGTTTCCCTACCTCAAGGGTTTTCATTAATAAAGTGGAAGTTTATCTATATTGTCTCTAAGTATTTGTGGTGTTTATGTATTCAAGTCTTTGGTACTTAACATTTGTTCACAAATAAATACATTTTGGTCTTCTAGGCATAAGATGTACATATAAAGTTTGTGTACATGAAATAAATTCTTCCTCAATTGATCTATATCTTTAAATTCTTCGTCGTGTTTTTGTATTTGATCTATATGTTTAATGTAGCATAGCGGTTGTCCATTGTCTCTACGATAACATTTTCTCAATTTCCTTCTGCCTCACCTTTTCCCTTTCTTTTGCCTAACTCCCATTCTCAAATATCTTTGCCAATTCGCCTTCGATTTTCTAATGAACTATGAGATTTTTCAGTTCTCTTCTTTTCTAGTCATGAGTAGAGCAAGTGGTTGGATTGCATCGTTGGGTACTGTAGAATGATGGGGACGATTATTGTTATTAGTGTGTGTGAAGATGGGAAGATTTACATATAGATCCTCAAAATCGTCATCGTCATCAACATAGAAATTATTTTTGGGTTTTTACTCGTCATCTAGAAGAGGTGAAAGTGAGCGATCAAGTGCATTATTTTCCTCATCTCCATCTTCAGTAACATCTAATTGCTGGATGGAGGCTCAAAATTCCATTGGAGTTGCATTGGTGTTGCCTATCAATGTGAGTGGAGAAGTAAGTAATCCTTCATTCAATTTGTTAATTTTGGCATCCAACATAACATTTATTGCAACAATTACTTGACTTACAAAGCACACACATAGAGCAAGTGGTTGGATTACAAGTGGGAAGATTTATATATATAGAGCAAGTGGTTGGATTACATCATTGGGTACTGTAGAATGATGGGGACGATTATTGTTATTAGTGTGTGTGAAGATGGGAAGATTTACATATAGATCCTCAAAATCGTCATCGTCATCAACATAGAAATTATTTTTGGGTTTTTACTCGTCATCTAGAAGAGGTGAAAGTGAGCGATCAAGTGCATTATTTTCCTCATCTCCATCTTCAGTAACATCTAATTGCTGGATGGAGGCTCAAAATTCCATTGGAGTTGCATTGGTGTTGCCTATCAATGTGAGTGGAGAAGTAAGTAATCCTTCATTCAATTTGTTAATTTTGGCATCCAACATAACATTTATTGCAACAATTACTTGACTTACAAATCACACACAAAATTCCTTAAGATCTTCGCTCAATTCCAACGTGGAGGGAGCATTGGAACCATTGGTAAATGCAGAAGACATGGTGTCCATATCCATCCTGGCTGTGATACCAATTGAAAGTAGAAGGCAATATATATATATATATATATATATATATATATATATTCGATGATTATTAGGTTTACAACCGTGTATATAAATACATGCAAATGATTATAGTCACGTTCATAATTCAATGGATGTGACTTTACATTAATGGTATAATTAATATATTAACGGTATAATTAATAATCGATGGATTTTGTAATATACAATAAGGTATATTACACTATCTTTTCCTAAGCAAGTATATACTTTCATAGCGTTTCCATGCCGTGTCAATGCCTCACACAAATGTCTTCTCTCTCTAGATTGGCTTTAATCCCATGTTAACGATTAGAAAAATTGTAGTTACAACACACAAAAAGAGAAAGAGAGAAAAAAAAAAGCAATTCTATAAACTATGCAAAGTTGCATATTATTCACAATAAACATGTGTATATACAATTGTGGGATTGTTGAAATGTTTAGTCTTAGGGAATATCAAAGGCCACCTTATTTACAATAAAATCAAATCAAATTGAAAATATGTTTTATACAATTACAACAATAGTCGGGTGAAGGCATACACATCTAAGTGAGACAATGCCACAATAACCAAAAGACTTTCAATGAGAAAACACTTGTGAAGTCAAAACATGGGAAATGCTACTTATAAATTATGACATCTTCAGATTTTTACCAAAAAGTGACTTTTAATGTGAAGGGAAAATGGTGTTAGACTTTCATAGACAACACTTGTGAAGTCAAAACATGGGAAATGCTACTTATAAATTATGACATCTTCGTATTTTTACGAAAAAGTGACTTTTAATGTGAAGGGAAAATGGTGTTTGCACTCGAGATAATTGAGAAACTTAACATTTTTTGAGCTAAATTTCAAAACTAGTGGTGAAACGAGAAATCAAATTAGATGTGAAACCAAAACTAAATTATTAGTGATACATTGAATTAAAAAAGATTGTCAGTGATACATTGAATTAAAAATGAGATACATGAGAAACTAAAAGTAAGAACATTAATATTTTGAATATTGATTTTTTAGCGATTGAGAAACTTGTAATAATGACAAATATCCAAGTGCACATGGTATTTTTAAAGAAAGGAAGTGCTTTCCTTGGATATTGGTTATAATTTGGGGTTTCTGAATGCAATCTCCAATGTTGAGCACTAATCAACAAACCACAAAACTGTTGGATTATGGAGAGGGGGGGTGAATCAGTAATAGAAAAATTTAATCCTTTTTCATCATAAAATGCAAGTGTTATATCAATGTAAAATTATCATCCAATAGTTGCAGAGTAAATAAACAATAAACAAATGAGAAACCACACACATACACAATACACCGGTGTTTTACGTGGAAACCTAAAGCGAGAGAAAACCACATAATGTTTTTTCTTATATGTCTTTAAGAATTACATTCATTGGAAGCACCAACTTCCTTTGTTTTCCAGATGCAACTGGAAGGAGACTCCAACCCTCTCGTTTCTCAGGCTACAACCTGAGGGAAACTCCAACTCCCTAATTCTCTGGCTACAACCAGAAGGAGGCTACAACCCCCTATGTTCTCTAGCTACAACTAGAAGGTGGCTACAACCACTTGTCCTTGCCCTGTCCAACCACCCTGACGTATAAGTAGAATGATGAAACCACTATCACACTATCACTGTAAGATATACTGCTGTAAAACTGTACCAATTAACCTACACAAAACAACCTGTACCAATAACCTAAACCATGAATCAACCATACATCAACCTGCAATCAACCTATACCATAAACAAGTGCATCAACCATGCACCAACTTGTACCAAACAACCTATAATCAACTTGTACCATAAACAAGTGCATTAACCATGCACCAACCTGTACCAAACAACCTGTAATCAGCCTGTACCATAAACAAGTGCATCAACCATGCACCGACATGTACCAAACAACCTGTACCATAAACACGTGCATCAACCATGCACTAACCTATACCAAACATGCATCAAATACACAT
>JZKD02S0097909.1:264869-289585 GCA_000966675.3 Picea glauca | reverse complement strand
TTCAATGTATTTTATGTAATTCCTCTAGATTTCACTACTTGGAAAATCTCAGAAAATGAGTTATAGAAAAAATGACATACCTTGTTGAATTCTGGCTTATTCTAAAGAGCAAACTTGTAGAGAGTGCCCCACACGAAATATTTATTGGATGGATCTGAAAATTGTACAAAGAATACTATAGATTGTACTATAACCAACACATTTTGTCTTACTAAATTGGGATCTTTTATGAATAAGTTATGACATTTTTACTTGAAACACTTGTTTTAGACTAGTTTCAGGACTAGCCACAAACCCTATTTTTCACGAAGTGTAACTCCAAAAATACAACGATCCACAAGATGAAATTTGTACCACATATACTTGGATATGTTTCCTCAACGTCCTCCCAATTTCACGATCTAAATCATTCTAGAAAAAAAATTATTATGAAAAGGGTGATATGACTTGTAAATAACATACCTTAGAAATCATCAAAATAATTTATCCTCCCTTGAATTTCGGCCTTCTTTACTTCACCTTCCCTCTGAAATTTGGCTTAGATATCTTTTGGTTACCTCAGTCACCTATAGATATTCAATATTCTCAAGTGTGATTAAAATGAGAGATCCTTGCCTCTTATTTATACTTTCTTGTAGCTTCCTCAAGGGGTTACCTTTTAACCATCTTAACCCACTTTCCTTATTTTAGGGTTAACCTACTTCTAATTTCTCCATTAACTTTATTATTTAAATAATTTATTTTGTATTCACTTTCACTTATAGTACACTCATCACTTCACCTTATTATTTACCTTCTAAAATCTCTTAAACCAGTTTGACTACTTTGACCTTTTGGGGCTTCTAGATGACTCATGAGGGTTCTCCAACTTCACATGGCCATAACTCTATAACCATGAAGAATTATGTGGCGTTCCACATACCACTGGAAATGGAATGACATGTACTATCCATATAGAATAGTATTTCCTGCAAATATATCAAAACTCATACTATTATCCATCAAACAAACTTCGGTCCATTACCCAAACCTGGGTTCTCCAACTTCTCATGGCCATAACTCTCTAACCGTGAGGAGTTATGTGAATTTCCACATACCACCGGAAATGGAATGACATGTACTATCCATATAGAATAGTCTTACCTTCAAATATATTAAAACTCATACCATTATACATAAAACAACCTTGAGTCCATTACCCAAACCTTTGTGCTACTGAAATTCGCCACCGGAATTTCTCAAAGGGTTGATATCAATCACTTAGGGTTGAGATAAATATACAATATCACTTTCCAATGGTTGACATGAATGACAACCAAGGATCCATACCAACTGTCCATCAACCTAAGCCAACTCTCTGGCAAAAACTTCCACACATAATTTCTACATGAATTATATGATAATATAATGATGTTAGAAATCTAGTAAGTGAAGTACACTGCTTTCCCAAAGAGAGAATGCTTTAGATGGAGAATATACAATAATTCAAAATCTCAAATTGGTGATCCAAGACTACATTACTTGTATATAAATACAAAATGGTGGGACCACAACTTATAACATTGGTGAGATCATGCATTCTTTGATTATGATTATTATAATTAAATATTCTAAGTTGTTGTGCCTAGGGCATAGCGTACGATGTCAGATCATCCTTTGGGTTTTGGAAATCCTACATTACCCAAAAATATTTTTAGTTTAGTTTCAATTTTGTTTCAAGTTTTTCAGATTTCTAGTATGCAAAATAGTGTTCAAGTGTTTTTATTGGCACACACTTATACCTTAGTATTATAAGCTGAATTTTGGATATGTTGTAGATGAGGTATTTCTTTATCTACACACAAAATTTCAAAACAAGGAAGGGTCCTGGAAGATTCTTGGACCAACTATAGTGAAGGAGGGCAAAAATAGGTTTCCCTCAACCATGGGAAAGACATTGTTAGGATTAGATGTTGACTTAGTATGGTGATAGGTAAGTTGATCCAGAGTCATAATCTTCTGTTGATGGGGGAACATCATGAGATTGAAGATGGTGGATGCCACAACTTTCATAGCATACATATAACCTTGGCCGAAGAAAGTATTTTACTCAAGTTGAGCATCTACAAACTCGATATTAATTAAGATGGTCTTACTAGAAAATTCAATGGAAACATTTTGTAACAATCCTTGTGGTTGAGAAGGACAACTATCATATGCATGAAGGGTCATGAGAGATGGAACCAACTTCGGGGATCCTAATTTCTTCCAAACGTGTGTGGAATTGAGACATGTGGATGCACCCTCATCAATAATGCATTGATGGATAATCAAGTTTTTGATTGTGATGGGTCCTTGAAATGCAATTGTAGAAGAAGATGAATTTTTTCCTGATCTAAACCTAATATAATCAACTATGCATTAGATGGGTCGATCAAAACCAAGTATAAAAGCAATGAATTCTTCTGTGAAGGGAAGTTCTGAAGCACCTCAAGAGTGGACATGGCAGTAAGAAATTGTGCCAAGTCATCAACCACACTATGATGCAAAAGCACCTTTGGTACTTTTGGAGTAGGGTCAAAATTTGGTCATGAAATTTGCAAGGGTCCATAAGGCGGAGGGGATTCATTTTCCTTATCAAAAGGGGTAAGTTAAGGTGGCATACCATATTGATATCGCTGATTTTGGAGATTGACATCCATATAATTCATGTAAATATTTTGGAAAGAAGGATATTTGGGACGAGTAGATGTAGACAGTTGATTAAGATGAGGTGTTGTTAACTACGTTATTACTAATCCTTATAGAGAGAAGGGGTTTTGCAACACCACAGGTTGAGAAAGAGGAGGTGGCTTAGGTTGGGTACTTGGTGACCTTAGGAGGCACTGCCAGACTCATGCTTAGCTGCTTCTTCCAACAAAGGATAGGTTGTTAATTGTAACAATGGAAAATGATGAGTTTATTTTCCATACACCTTACAAAGTAAACAAGGGTGATTTGTTTTCAATTGAGGATTATTGGGATTCTAGTTCTAGTTTGTAGGATCATTAGGGTTTCCCCTATAATAAACAGGTTAATAGGGAGGATTTCCCCCAACCCCTTGATTTTGGTTGTTCACCTTGTTATTTCCCTTACTATTCTTTTTGTCATTGTTTTATGCATTAGGAGGATTGGACACATTTTGTTGGGCATGAACATACCTTCGTAGGGCATGTATCAATTGAACTACATTTGGTTGGGGTTGGGGCATTTGTACTAGTGGTGATGAGAGACTTGGTGGAGGACTATCGAATATATAATAAGGGTTAATGGGCTAGTGGAGCCACATAGGAATATGGCGTGACATTACATGTTATGCCACTATAAGGGCCATTGATATGGTGGTGAGAATGAGGAACTAAATATGATGTACTAGCTCCACCATGTGACGACAAACATGACTTACAATATAGATATTAGGGCAGGTTCCCATATGGTATTAGATTAAATGTTGTACATTTCACACCATAATGGTTTCTGTACATAATATTACTATCAAGAAATGATATTTGGCCATATGAATTGGAAGTAGAGGTGATTGAACTATAACCCCACTCATAGCATGGGATGCTCCCAGTTGATCTTGACGAGTGGAATTAGAACAAGGAACATCGAGAAGCATGGTGTATAGGTAACCTAATTTGACATACATAAGGTCTAACTTTTGAGCCTTAAAGATGGCTTCATCGCTAGTTTGGTGCATAGTTGATGCAACATCCCTAGATATAATAGGGAAAAGTGATTTCAAAAACCAATTGAGGAAAATGAAATCATCTATCTTGAATTTACATAAGCTCCTTCATCTACACCATTCATGGTTATGATATGATGACATGAGAGAAGGACCTCAACTACATCGTTATATCTCACAAATAATTGAAAGAAAGTTAAAAACGTTGTTGCCGGGGACACAAAATTGGGATGAGACCTTGCATGTGGATGAATATACCATTTCATAGCAACTCAAGTGAGGATGCATTGAAACAAACGTAATAATATAGAGTTGTCAATGATATTGTTTGAGGAACACCATAAATGAAACAACATGATGTGATTGCAATAATGTTCTCCAACACACCCTTCAAAATTTGAAATGTTTGAAGGAAGATTGGTAGGAATGGGAAGCCAAACGAGATTCTATCAAATAGAATCATTGGTAAGCTTAGTCAAATATCAAATATTAAGACTAGCCATGCATGGTAAATTTGATATATGCCAAGTTAGCATTCACATTATCGGTATTGTTGGAATTATACAAATTATTTCTTACCATGTTCGAGGTGGGGCTAACTAGTAGGGTGGATGCATGAAATAGACAAAGACAAACTAAATTGGGACAAACTCACCTCAGAAGAGCTTGAATGGAATGGAATTGAAGATGGACTAGGAAGGGATGAAGGTTGATTGTGTTTGATCCTCACACGATGAGAGGGAGAAATGACATACCTAGGAATGATAAGCAAAGGGAAAACCCCTATATCCTACGAGAATGCCTAAGTTATATTGGGGGTGCAATCTTGTCTAGGTATGACTATTCCTCTCAAAGTAAAATAATAGTATCTAAGAAAATGGGTAGGGTAAACAATTGATTACTTTAATGCAAATAAACACTAAATTGGAATCATGTTCAAAGTGGGAGGAAAGTGTTCTAATAAAGTAAATTCCTAAAGCAACAATATTCAATCTATAAAAAGAAAAGATTCGCTAATCTAAAAAAAGCTACTGCTCAAATAGTTTAAGAACAATTTAATAAAACTAGAATTGCAAACGTTTCTCAACAAATTTTAATGATGTCAACTAAGAAAAAGTGAGTGAAGAGGTAGACAAGGACCTTCTAAACATTCAAATTGATAGGAGACGAGGTCCACTAAAAGAGTGAGTGAAGGTGCAAAAGGGATAGTTATAGTGAAGGGAATTGAGGACAACCCTCAACGACCAATAACTATCTACCTTAGGTGCCCTTCCTCTTGCGAGAGCCACTTGAGTGGAAATATAAGGAAAGACCACTAAGCTACCTCCTCAAGGATACATTAGAGAAAATTTGAGGTCTAAAATGGGCCTCCTAAGGAAAACAATAAATTTATATTTAAAATAATAAAATAATGGCTATGAATTTTCAAAGGGGAAGATAGATAATTGTCTTTTTAAATCATATTTTAAACTTATCTTCTTATAGTTTTACTCAAATTTCAGGTGTAGGCACTCGTTGGATGCAAAAAATTCCAAATCCAACAAGTACCCACTATGAATACTTTTGATAGACCCATAGTGAGATACATTGCAAATAGATGAAAAACAAATGTGCTTCTTTGAAAAGAAACACGTTTTTCATGTACTTGTAGCATATCTCACTGTGGGTCTATAAAAAACTATGCATAGTGGGTACTTGTTGGATATGGAATTTAATTATGCACCCAATGAGTGCATACACTTGAAATTTGAGTAAACCTAGAAGTAGATAAGTCAAAAATATGATTAAAAAATAGATTTTTCCTTTCCCTCCAAAACTATTTACTCTTGTGGTTGACATCATCATCTTGAATCCTATTGGTTGTTTTAAATTTGATGTCAGTAGAACATTTTTTTAGGCCCATTTTTTAGCTCAAAATTTATCTAATGCATACAATAGGTTACCTTATCTTCAACTAAAATGAATGGTTGGAGGATTTTCATTATGAAAGAGCTAGGAATCTTAATCAAATTGTTGGTCCCAACCTCAACATTATCCACTCTTAGAGAGTGAGCCTATTATCAAATGGGTTTTGTATCATATTCAAAATAAAGAATTTTAAGTAACCTAAATTATGTCATCAATTGTCTCAATGTGAATGGTTGTGTCAAATTTGGATGTCTAGCCTCACAACCCTAACCTAACAAAAACATTTTTTTGGTCCTCAACTGAGGAATTTAGGTTGGTTAAATTAAATTGCTGATTTTTTAACTAAACATAGTGGTATGTACCAAATATTTTCTTTAAGTGTGGGTTGCGTGCATGTGAGGTGTATACAACAAAAAATATTACTTGAAAATGAACTAAAACAACACTAGAAATAAAAGTTGCAAAGATGTAAAAGTAAATATACCAAGTACTAAATACAATGGATTCTCTTTCTTTGAACTAAATGTAACTTTTCGTAATATTATGAAAGAAAACTTTAAACAATCAACAAATATTAAGAGTTCCAAATACCAATTAGTTAGGGACTAGTGCAATGCTACATGCAAGTGCAATGCTAGGAAAAGGAAACAAGATTGATGTATACTAAGAACTTATCAAGCTCTTATTAATCAAGCTCTTTTCTTAATAAAATAATTTTTCCTTAAATAAAAAAAATATAAACCAAGGACTAAAATTTGGATCTAAATGCTAAAAAATTTGGATCTAATCCTAGAAACCCTAAAGGAAAACACCACTTTCTTCACCTAGAATGTTGTATGGAAAAACTCAACAAAACAACAACTTGAAAACAAACTTACGGTGACTAAAGAAAGAGACCAACACAATTTCAGAATAGGATATAAATGGAAAAAATTTCTAAAAAATAAAATGGAATATAAAAATAGGGCCAAACTGTGTGTGAACACACAAAAACCTAAAAAATCTGTGGGTGTGTGGTTTCTAGGTTGAGAGATTGAAATTGAAGTTTCCCACCTAGGTCACCTAAAACGATAACTATAGCAAGGAAAAACAACAAAATTAAAGGGAAACTATAACTATACTACAACATACCCTAATAAAGCACACACACAACTAATGAAGGAAACACATGTTTCTTTCTCTAGTGGAATTACCCATTTGCTGGTATTTTGTTTAGATTATTCAATAATCATCTACTTAAGAGTTGTGTGACTTAATAAACAAACAAAAGAGTTGTGTAACTTAATAAACAAACAAAAGAAATAAGATGAAAAGAGCCATGCACTACTAAACCCATTTCATAAGACTACCTTATGCAAAGGAAAATATACAAAGAAATGACATCCATCTAACATATAAGACAAAATAAAGAATAAATATAGTTTTATTAACCATGGAAACAAGGACTTACAAGATAAAACTTCAATGCTAGTTGTAGAAACAAAAGGGCCCCAAATCCACTTTGAGGGAAGGTCCTTTTCCTCCTTGTATGCTCGAGCTCCAAGCCTTGATCGTAGAAACAAAAGTCCAAGATGGTAGAAAGAACGAAGCGCATGAATTTTTTTCTGTATTATAATTTTGGTAGCATAACTTTGCAATGAGTTATGAATGAAATGAATGACCCCAATGGTTTTATTTATAGGTGAAATAATGATCCTCCCTTTAAAGCTAGATTCAATGTAAATAATCCCATTGTATTACTGAAGTAGTATGATAGGGATAATTAATGGAGACCAGATTGGAGTAAAAAACGATTGTTGCAACTCTGAATACGACGGAGAATGTCATATTTCCAGCGAGGAGAGTGATCGACCGTCGATCACTGAAAATCGACGACGATCCACTCATCAATCGATTTAAACGTTGAATGAGCGGAGGTCAAAGTTTCATTGTGCATCGTTGCATTGAAAGAACGGAGGATTGACGGTCTGTGGCGAGTCCAGATTCATTAAGCGGTGGGGAGTTAACAAATTCGAATACTCCCGCAACACTAGAGACGAAACCACTCTGGTAATGGAAGTAAACCCAGCAACTAAAACATGACGCAAGGGCTCTGATCAAAGGTCAGTATTGAAGTCCTAGAATGGTCGTGGGCGCGAGTTGGATATTTTGTACGTGTGCAGAATGAGGAACGATGATAATGAAGTTCCTATGAACTTCATTTGGACGATATTGAATGACATCAGGGTGCATGCCCGATAGGAGGATTATTTGTTTTATTGCTGCCGGGACGTTTTCAGCCATAACCCACAGATCCAAGGATAGAATTCACAAGTAAACCAAGGATTCGAAGGACCATACTCCTGGAACATTCACAAATCAGATGAATGTTCACAAGCAAGCAGATGCAATATCTGTCAGGCATACTCCTGGAACATTTACAAATCAGATGAATACTTCATTTATTGAGCCTCAGTTGCTCATCTTCACTGATTCGAAGAACTGACTATCAGCCATACCAGAAGCGATCCTAAACAGCCAAGGAAGGCAAGGAGCATAAAGACAAAGATGCCATGACAGACCTTCGATGAAAGTGGTAATGCAGATACTAGAAGGAGAAAATGTAAGTTTAAATTCTTTTCTGCAATACGTGCCAATTTGATCATAAAAGCAGCCTATAATAAATCCTGAATAGAGTAGTGGAAAGAAAGAAATCAGAAGATAAAATAAGATGCAAATGTAGTTTCAGGGTGGAGATATTCTGTAAAGGGAATGCATAGTTCAGTTTCATTTCCAGGTCATGTGGTTTTTTCCACATACTTTGAAGTTCTTGTTGTTTGTTGAAAACATTGTAAATGTGAAAAACAGTGTAAGGAACTGGACTGGCCCAACAAGCAGTTATTGTGGAAATACCTGATGATAGAAGGACCTCTTAGCTTTAAAACAGTACCGAAAAATGGACCATCCAGCCGACAGAAAAAGAAGATACAAAGGGGCATTGGACGAAAAGTCACCAAGAAGACTCTAGATGAAAAGGTAAAGGAGAAGTGATGAATTGGTAAAAGCATTTTTTCCCTGGCGAATTCATTGTGGCAGTATTGTTTTGTATGAACCGTGAATTACTTCTTTGGAATTTCATGATGAATAGTTTTTCTTTTGGGATAGTAAAAATCTTGGAATGTTGTGTAGCTTGTTGTCTTAGTGTTGTCAGTCATAATGTCGCATTATAGGTTTTGTTCCATGTGTTATTGAAATATTTATGTGTTTGTGAGGGATTTGAAATGATGTAAAAAAAAAAATGAAATCAAGCCGTCAAATGCCAAAGTCAATATGAGAATTTAAGTTGAAGTCCTCTCAAAAGTTGAAAGAATTAATGGAATTCATGGAGCATGTCCAAAGTAAGTTTTTATGAGTTAAGTATATTTTAGAGTTATTGCAGTGTTGTATGAAGAAGGGTGTATGATTGGTGGTACCGGACACTCTTGATGATCAATTCACTGAATAAGAAATTGTTAATGAGAGGAGTTAAGTTGTCAAAGTTATGAGTCTCGAAGACCACGCAAATTGAGAGAGTCATAGTCAAATGTCATTGTTGTATGTCTGGATGAAAGAAAAGTCAAGTTATTGTTTGCACAAAATTTAGTCTAGGTTGAAACTAGCTATTCCGACAAATAGACAAGTTTTTGTTTTTTGTTTTTTTGCAAGTATCTAACATTATCAAGACTTGAAGAATCAAAATCAATGACAAAGTTAAGTTGTCTTGTTCGATATTGTATAAGAGAAATATTTTGTAAGCAAGTGAATGAAGAAGATTGTAGATGTCTTGTTGGATAGAGACATCCCTCCTACAAGAAATTGTTTTATGCAGTAATGCAGTGAAAGATTCAAGATTGATTAAGTAGATGACCGATGAAAAGATGATGATGACTCTATGACCAAGAAATGCAAGAAGAAGAAGATTGATGCAGAAAGAAAGAGGGATGCACACTTCAATAGAAAAGAAGGTTTGTGGCAGAACCCTACAACAAGAAATCTGTAATAGATACGAGAACAACTTCCAACTGTGGTTGGGTAGAAGTTGTTGAGACAACTCCATAGTTGCAAATGTAGATAGATTTGTCTAGAGAAAGGAGCAAGTGAAGCTCTTGAGAGAAAGTGAGAAAGTGCAGAAGCCTACAACTATGACAATTGAGGAGTAGAGGAAGCTTTGAAGGTTCTAGCAAAAGGAACCAGGAATACCAAAAGACCAAGTTCAGGAAGGGAGCTTGGTGAGCTATTATGTAGCAAGATGAAACAACCTTGTTACTGTAGATGCTATTTGCAACTCATAGTGAGCATGGAGAAGCTCACAGAAGGAAGAGAGAAGAATGACTATGGATAGTCAAGTAAAGGGTTCAGAAGGAAGCCACAACAAAGTGAAAGAAGACATAAACTCTGATGACAATGAAAGTTTAAATGGAAGGACTCCTATGCATGAAAAAAATAATCAAGAGGCGAGAGGAAATGACAGAAACAAGGATGCAAGGAAATTAAAAGAATGAAACGACAAAGACAGACTCAATGAAGCATCAAAAGTGAAGCAATGGAAGTGTGGTCGACGAAGAATAAGCAAGAAAAGTAAGGTATAAATAAAGTATTGTGTGATGTAGATGAAATAAATCCATGAAAGAGACATCCCTAGACATTTAAGGGTCCTTGGATAATGTATTAATGATGGTCTTAGTCTTATGTTTGTATAAAGACTAGATTGCCTAAGTTGAAATGAAAGTGTATGTACTTGATGTAAGCATGGTGAGGCATCTATTCCCCATAGTTTGTTAATTTCGTGGTATTCTAAAAACCACTTTGTAATGTATGGGTTGTGGTTAGTTGAAATCATTGATGTATTCATGAGAGATAATTTGCTCAATTGTGGGCATAAGTGTCGATTTGAGGTAGTCCATATCTAGCAGAAACACCTATATGAGGTAGTCAGCGAGATTTCAAGTCATGAAAAAGGGACTTGAGTAATTTGAGCATGAAAAAGAGATTGCAAGTCAGGAAAAGGTGGCTTGTGTGGCAAACTATGGAATAGGAGTTTGCGAGATTACAAGGAACTCATTGACAAGAGTCCATGAATATTTTTGTTCCTTGGGAGTTTGATGCAGGAGCATCAACCCCCCAAGTCAAAATCAAAATTATTGAACCTTCCAGAAGTCAAGTGGCCATGAGGACGAGATTTCCTCAAATTGATTGAGTTTGTTAATAATTTGTTGCGATATCCCAATTTTCTAGGGATTGTGAGGGATCTTAGAGATCAGATCAGATCCTTTCAGTGATCTGATCCTTATTATGTCTATTGTTATAAATTGTAGCCTTCAGGATCTTGTAAAAAGAGGCCTACACAATGTAATATTAGGTGCCGAGAGGGTGAGCTGGCCCTTAGAGGTGAATAATGTAACTGGAGCTCAAGAGTAATAAAAAAATTGTGTATCGTTCGTGTAGATTGAGTTTTGTCGTGGTGCTTAGATATGTGTATAGATCACTATGTTAATGCATAACACTATAATATGTGTGCATGGGAGTGAGACCACGTTCTCAATAAGTAAGTGCAAGGAACGATCAGAGAAAAATGATATCATGTTGTAGGTTGGAGTCAAAGACGATTGTTGCAGCTCTTAAGAAGATGGAAAATGTCATATTTCCAGCGAGGAGAGTGATAGACCATCGATCACTGAAAGGATCGACGACGATCCACTCGTCAATCGATTTAAACGTTGAATGAGCGGGGGTCAAAGTTTTAGTGTGGATCGTTGGATTGAAAGAATGGAGGATTGACGGTCCGTAGCGAGTCCAGATTCAATGAAAGGTCGGAAATTAACACATTCGAATACTCCGCTACACTAGAGATGAAACCACTCTGGTAATGGAAGTAAACCCAACAAGTAAAAAATGATGCAAGGGCTCTGATCAAAGGTTAGTATTGAGGTCTGAGAATGGTCGTGGGTGCGAGTTGGATATTTTGTATGCTTGCAGAATGAGAATGAGGAACGATGATAATGAAGTTCCTATGAACTTCATTTGGACGACAATGAATGACATCAGAGTGCATGCCAGAGAGGAGGATTATTTGTTTTATTTCTGCAGGGACGTTATCAATCCATTAAAATGAGCCATATCCCACAAGTCTAAGGATTGAATTCATAAGTAAACTGAGGATTTAAAGGACCTCCATAATTGGTCCCAATCAAACTTGGGGTTTGAATCAGATCGTGATAATAATATTGAGGTCACATGATGATGATAATGAAGTCTAAGGTTTCCAAAGGAACGTTTCCGACTAAAAGTGCCCATGAAAATGTAGGCGAGTAAAATTAGATTGATAACATGCACTATGGAAAATACACTTATTCAAGTTACTAATGGATAGTCTATTTATGTCTACTTCATTTACTCATGAGTTATGATCCATGGTTTACTTTATGATGCTGCTAATGTATTTATATTGATTATGGAGGTACTGCATGCTTGCGATTAAGTTTGCTACGGATTATTGATAATAATAACATGTGTATGTAAGATCATTACCATTATTTGTTATGACATGGATGCATAGTGTTTATGGCTTTGTTGCATCCCCATTACATGTTTGGACATGGTTGCATAGTGTCTATGGCATTGTTCCATTTGAGTATAATTGTCTACAAGTATGATCTAGATGGATATCGGTGGCTACCCATCTTTTCCAACCAGGTCAAAACAGTTTTCTGACAATTTTGACAATTTACTATTTTTAGCAGTTTTAACTTTCGGGGCCATTTTGAGGGCTTAAATGAAGGTTTTTTGGTATCGAGCTCCTCAATGATAGCTTAAAGCATGATTGAGCCCCCAAAATGAATCTCCTCGACAATACCTTTCCAACAAGTTATCACATGCCTAAAACGAAGATCGTATGCAAAAGTTACGACCCCGGGAAGTTGATGTACTAACTTACCCAAACGGGGCTCACATGAATTTTGGCGCTTCATCTCCTAGGGTTAGGTTTTTGGATGTCTAGGGTTTTTGACATTCTTTCTTATTGTAAAAAGGCCTTCAGAGCCTCATTGTAACCTGCTTCTTGCGGATGCGCGCTGCCGTCGCATCTTTTCTCAAAGATAAGTTGCCACCATTCCAACAAGCATGTTTCCGCTGCATTTTACAGTTTCAGCTTATTTCGATATTGAATAGAAAACCAGTTTTACTGTATCTCTATTATTTTGTGTTAAGCACCTGTTAATAATCTGTATTCATTTCGTTCTACTCATAAAATCCGGATCAAAGTGGCATATTCAATGATGAATGTAGTGGTATGTGTGGTTGACATGGTTAATATGAATTATATTTTTCGTTGTCTTGAGTTAGATTAGGGTACTTGCAACCAAAACAAGTTGAATGCAAATATGGTTAGTTTATAAAAAAATGACAACATGATGATTGAATCAAGACTAAATTCAAATATGTTTTGTGTTTGGCCTTGTAATTATACCTATGCCGAAGTTGAAAATATATATAGGCATAAGGTTGAATCTAGTTTTCAACCAAGCCTTTGGCTTGGTATATATTGCACATAAGTAAATATATGCAAAGTCCCCATACAAAGCATACGTGCATTGAAAACTAAGCTACATTAATTTACTTTACACCTTGTTGATTATCTTGGGATTTGGTACAATAGATACTTGGTGTTTATAGTGCCACATGGCCATCCCATAAGAAGCATTCAACATTGAGTTATCAGGGTAGGAACATGCATGTTGTGGTTGTTTTTTACTTTTCATTTTCCCTACTCCATGGTTGACATTTTCACTTACCATTCAAACATGTTTCTATCAAAATCCACCTCTATAAATAGTTTCATTGAGTCCAATAATTCTTTTCACCTTGTCCCTTCTAGTTTAGATAAGAGATTACCTAATTTGTCCCTTTTCTCAAAATCCTAAGAAATTTGGTTATGTCCTCAATAATGGCTCTCATTTATTTGATTTTGAGTGTTTAGTCCTCTAGGGGTGAGGGCCAAGCTTGGTGACATATCTTGAGCTCACAAAATACATTTGGGAAGCAGTTTAGAAGCAACATTCATGGATTTTGAGCTTGGAAACAATGGAAATGAGATAGATCGAGTACCTTGGTCATGATGGAATGAAAGTAGAATGAGGATGGTAACGAGTGTTTTCTATGTGTTTGTTTCATTCTCCAAAGTGAAACCCATTTTCCTCTTGTGGTTTCAACCCATGATTCCTAGCTTTATTTGTTATTCGTAGAGATAAACACTACATGCAGAGGCCAAACTTCATTCGATCTCTTGCATGCATTTGATTTTGAGTTCGATGTTTATATGCATTCATTTCCTTTGATCATTTACAATATGTCATTGAATTTTCAACCGAAGGTTACATACCCATTCTTATTTTATATTTGACTTTTCCTTGGCTTGTTTTTTGGGCTATGACCTCAATCAACCTCCATGTTTTGGATTTTGTGGATTAATGGAAATGAAATCCCCCAAATCCCTCCCCCATTTAAATTTCATTCTCGAGCTATTAACCTAACCTTAGTTTGACCCTACTGGAAACATTTTCACATTTGTGGGTGATGTTTTGATTGTGGTGATTTGGTGATTCAAAGGCCCTATGCCCAATGCTTGCATGTAATCCACATGACCCTTGTGTTTATTATTACAAGTGTGTATCATGGCCTACTTTTCCCTTTATGGCATCAATTGCAGGCCATGATTGGATGAAGATTGCATAGTTCATATCATTAAAATGATATCTAGGGTTTTGAATGAAAGTAGATACTGATCCTCCAATAGTTGATGTTTGTTCTTCGCAATAATGCATAGCTCAAATAATTTGATACCATATTTGAGTGTGATATCCCTCTATTATTAACAAGTGTGCTATGCATAAAAAATATAGAGGAGTTTTTTTGGTGTGTGTGGAGTATTATATTTATGCATAGTTGATTGAATCCTTGTGTATATATATGAATGAAGTTTATTTTGTGATATTCTGCCATCCCATGAAGTATTCTACAACCATATAGGTTATCCTCGGTGTTGAACTTATGCTTATACTGAGAGGGGGGTGGGGGATGAATCAATATAATATTTTTTTTACTTTAGCTAACCATTCATCAATCATTCATTAGGACATATATAATCAATAATTCATTGAACATATAAACTCAAATCATAATTCACATAGTTTAACATGGAAACCCTGTAATTTTTAAACCTGTGAAGTAAAGCAATGCATATATATTCTGAAGCAAAACATAATTTAATCAATGGCTCATACACATAGTACATAGAGATTTTATATCGGAAACCCTCAACTGGGAAAACCTTTCTTATATTCATTATATCGAATTTCACCATTCACCATACAATATATACAATGTTTTTAGGTATTTCGTAGATATCAAAACCCTAATCCCTTAATTCATGATTAATTTACAAAACCGCTAAAAATAGCAAAAGCCGCCCAAAGTTTTTTTTTAGGGTGCTGCCCCGAACTCCGTCGGCCTCGGGCTACCGCCTGTTGCTGAACGCTGTGCACAACCAGGGGAGGGCATACCTTCCCCCCCTGGGACCCTCCTAGGAAAGCGCCCAACGCACATGACACCAACATAGCACTAGTGCGAGGGATCGCCAGATGCAGTTGTCATATCTGACGCGCCCACACACACACATGCAAAGAATATAACACATACCCAACAAACCCTTGCAATAGAAAACCACACAAACTTATCTTTATAAATGTCTATAGGCACCAACCTACTATTACAACGTTTGTAGGAACCAACCTACTCGAAACACCAATCTCCTCAATTGAGCACCAACTCACTAATATATTGTGTAGGATCCAACTTACTGGAGACACCAATCTCCTCAACTAAGCACCAACTTAGCAAGATATTGTGTAGGAACCAACCTACTGGAGGCACAAGTCTTCTCAGTTGAGCACCAACTCAGTAAGACCTGTATAGGCACCAACCTAATATATTCACACACATAGTACTTCTAAATTAACCTGCATGCATTATACTACATTTCTTTCATAACATCATCATACCCTTAACTTTCATGCTCTAACACCTCTCTTTGCTTCATATGCCAAAAATAGATTCAAACCCTAGTCAGATTTATCCTTCATGCCCTAGTGAGCATCATAGCATCATTCCCATAATATATTCCTTGACTGGAGCATCACAACCTCAAAAACACATACTCTACAACATCATAGAACTTAGTCCTTCATAGCGCACCCTTAAAACTCCAAGAAATATCCTCTTGCACACCTTTAGATCCCAAGAATACTCTCTAGCTTCTCTTGTGCACCTCAAATATCTTCTGTACACCTTAGACTTGATATGCTTGCTTGGATGCTCTTCAAATGCAGGCATCTATCTTGTATTTATAGTGTTTCCATGCTCACTTTTAGGGTTGACTTGTAAAGACTGGCTGGGTTGACCTGAACGTTTTGGTTGGGTTGTCTGATAGAAAAATTTATATCTCTTCATTCTTGAGGAGTGAAAGGGAGTTCCATATACTGTTGGAAAGGTATCAGAATAATGTTTATAACCATATATCCTATTCTCCCATTTGATCTAGGTCTTGAAAGTAAAAAGGCTTTCAAAGATAGGTATCCAAACTGAGCATCAAAAATCCAAAAAACAATATTTCCAACAATCTCCATCTTGCAATATTTATCTCCGACATATGTAGTCCCCCCTTTTATTTTAAATCAATGATAACAATATGTCTAACAATATCCCCCTTTGTCATTAATGGCACCTCTTAGTTAATTTTGATACTCCCCTTGTCTGCAACTTTCCTTGTGTCTGCAATTATTTCTCTGTCTACAACTTATCCCCCTTTGACATCAATGGAAAAGGGTTACTCCCCTTGAGCTTGTGCTACCATTTACTGACGAGATGAGAGAGATATAAATCTCATACAACATTTTTCTCCTTTGAATTAATCGATGATGTATACATTGCTTGGGGTTCTATTTGCGTTTTCCACTAATCTTCCTGAACCTGCTTTCCTTATCTTACATCCTTTAGAATGAAATGTTAGGTTGTAACCTTGATCACACATTTGAATGACACTTATAATATTGTGTTTTAACTCTTCAACATACAAGACATTCTATTTTTTAGTCTCTCCATTATCAATACTAACTGTACCTTTTCCAACTATCCTTGCAGAAGCATTATCCCTAAAGGTAACACTACCTCCTTTTTCTTTCTTTAGAATGATAATTTTTCTCTGATCCCCTGTCATGTGTTTTGAACATCCACTATCAATGTACCTTTGGATTCCATTGTCTTGAGTATACATTACAAATTCACATTCTTCTTTCTTTGGTTCTTCTTGCTTCCTTTTCCACACCTTTGTATATTCTTTTCTATGCTTGGTAAGAACATGTTCTTCCCTATTTTGTTTAAGAGACTTTATTATGCTACTTTTACAATCATGTGCTATGTGCCCACAATTATTGCACTCATAACGTTCAATATTGTAGTTAAGTAGAGGAGCAACTAAATTGTAGTTTCTATTAGCAAACCCACGAGAAATTCTAGTTTTGTTGCTCACATAATCATCCTTTGAGGTCTTGTAAGTGTTGAAATATTGTAACTACAAAGAGTATTCTATTTATTATTGAGTCATTTACTTATAGGTCAATCCCATTTTGTGGATTGATCATGTCGGGGTTTATATATGACCAAATCCCCTTTTGTAGATTGGTTAAACCCTAATTATATCATGCAAACTAAGCAGTCGACCCCAGGCCTAGTTAAAGTGGATATTACCACTAAGTGAAGAGGTCAACCTTGCTTGATTAAGAGACACCTCTCTAACACCTACCATCTAGTATAAATAAGTGAGGAATTTTCCTCATTTGTTCACTCACTCAAGTCACTCAATAAGTGCGCAAGTTTGGAGATTTATGAAGTTGGGAGAAGGAGGAGAGAGAGGCACTAGAGTTGGTCTTGGATATTCTCTATTGTTTGGTCTTTTACCTTGGCATTGTATTGGAAATCTATATTAAGGAAGTTTTTTTGGGTTTTCTCCCCCATGAGGGTTTCCCAAGATAAAATGTTGTGTATCTTGTGATTGTGTTTCTCTCAGTGATCCTACATGTTATTGTTATCTAGTAAATTTGAAAAGAACTACATAACAAGATTTAAATTTAACATGGTATTAGAGCTAAGCTGAAGAGAGCATATTTCACTAGACAAAGAAAAATGTCACTATTGTTGTACATGAAAATTAGGGCTTTTTGTTGGAGAATATTTTTATCCTAAAAACCATCTAGAAAAGTGCACCCTAGCCTAGGGAATTCATTGGCAGCTTGAGCACACCTTTTCAGTGGATAGATCCTCCAAAAAGTCAAACCCTAGTTTTGGATGGTACTAGAAAACCAGAACCAGTACCAGAAGTACCAGTCTAGATTTTCACAGGTCAAGTTTTAGGGAGTAAAACTTGAATTTTTTGAAAAAAAACAGCTCTAACTTACTCGCCTTAGCCCAACGCATCTAGTCCCTCGATCAGAATTCCAAAACATGGAGTTTGAAAAATTAGGGTTTTCTCATAAAACTCTAAGTTACAGTTGTAGTGAAGTACCAGTTATAGTTGCAGTTCCAACACCAGTTGCAATACCAATTGCAATGAAAGTTTTGTGAAGTGTTGGGACTATTGTTTTGTCCTAGTGCGCCTTACCCTAGCAAGATACTATCAGAGGTATGTACTTACATGTGTTTAATATGTATTACCATTCTAAAGTGTATTTGCAGGAGAAAGGATCTTTTAAATCATAGATCTAGAAGGATCTCAGATCCAACACATTTACAAGAATAATGCACCCCAGCTTTGATTATCTTGACATGCATATATTTGTTATGACATTATTTTGACCTTATGAACATCTACGTTGTATATCATACTAACCATTGGTCAAAATCATTAAGGTTTATTAAAGTCGATTTTATAGATTTTATTCTCTAACTTAGATCTATGTCAAGATAACATATTACCTTAGTACAAAAGATAGGTTGAAGAAAGAACTTGTCATCCTGAGTGAAGCAAACTTAGAAGAAAAGTGACACACTCATTCTTGAGGACAAGACTCTAGGTTCCAGGTTTGATTGATTAAGTTGATAAGATTAAAAATTGCACATGTCAAGTTTGATAACTACCTCATGTCAAAGTAAACACTATAGTTGATATAACAATCTTTGAAAAGTTTTATACTCAGTAGCATGTGAGAATATTGAGGTAAATTCTTAGTGTGGTCACTTACCAGATATAACTAACATATCCTCCAGGAAAAGGCTTCTTGTTTTGGTCCTAGGTTACATGGAGGAATGATTGATCACAACACTAGAAGAGTGTTTCGCTCATTTGGTTGTACTTCTTACTTTTTACCCTTGTTTTAGACAAGTCACAAGTGAAATATCTAAAGGAGCCACTATGACAATTGTACTTTCTATTGCTATGAAGAGTATTATTCTTGTATGTTGTTTCTCCCTTGTTGTTCTTGTTCTGGGAAGGTCACAGGTGATAACCCTAAAGGGAGTTGTAGTGATGGTTGCAGGAGGCAACATATTGGATGAAACATGAAGCAGAGCTGTGTACATAACTGTATACATCCAGGACCAAAGAAAATGAAGAAGAAACTGCTTTTGAGATATAGAGTATCTCATATGAATATTGACTATAAGGATCAAAAGGCTCCAAAGATGACCGAACATTAGAAAAAGAACTCACAATAGACTTGTTCAAAGGGTAATAAAGCCACCTTGATAGGAAGTGGAATTCATTTGAAGTATGACTCAACTTTTCATATTTAAACTTGGTATTCAACACCAAGTATATCTTGTAGAGATGATGAAGTCCTTGTAGACTCAAAAGAAATAATCATTCAGAGTAATCCTGATCTCAGAAAGGATCAGATGAAGAGACATCTTCCAGGACTGAGAGACAGATGCCATGGGAAGACTAGATCGTAGCTTTAGAGACTTATATAAGACATGAAATATCCTAGAATATTCCCTTGGTTCAATGACAGAGAAGGAAGCCAGTCAGAAAGACTAGGATATGGATTTTTCCGTAAGACTAGAAGAGAAGTCAGTGATGACTTCCAAAATTGATCTAATAGATCAAGCATGTTGCAGATGTACAAATTTGATTTGTGTCTAGAGGATTCTCCCAGCAAGAGGAAGACAACTATGACAAGAGAATTACTCTAGTAATCGAAGAAATAGTTCCAGTATTTGTGAAGACAATCGAAATACCATGATTCATATATGGTATGAGATACAAGGGGAACAATCCCTATATTTGAGAATGAGTTATCTCCAGTGTCAGTTGGTGTAGTACATTTTTTGGGTCATAGAGATATGACTACAACAGTAGATAAAGTTACCTCCTTGAAAGAAGAAGAGCTACTTTTAGTATCAGTTATTGAGCCACTCTCAAATTAATATGAAGTTGTTGCTGTGATGAAGTAGAAGAGTTACTCTCATATTTTAGAAGTCACAGTGAGAATGGAACAACCATTATCAAATTCAAAGTACCTGCAGGTGCAGAGTCTCAATTCCAGAGGGACAATTGCAGAGAGACTAGAGGACATACTCTCAGAAAGTGAGACAGATAATGCTTTACATAAAACACATAGAGATAGCACATGATTATGAAGATTGAGTTGCAGTTGAGCAAGTGTACCAGGTTGGTACAATATGATGTGAAAATTTGATTTCAAAGTACAAAACTCATGTCTGGAAGATGAAGCAAGGTCCTAGAGCTTGGTATGGCATAACTGACAATTTCCTAATGAGCTTGGGCTTTACCAAGAGTAAATCTGATTCTAACCTTTACCTCAAGGTTATGAATGATGAGCCAATGATGTTGCTACTATACGTAGATTATGTATTCTTGACAATATGAAGAAAATATCATCACAGATTGCAAGAATAAGATCGCTACAAAGTTTGATGAAATACCTAATGCATTATTTATTAGGTCTTGAAGTTTGGCAGAGCTCAAATGATCCAGATTTTATGAGCAGAACAAAATTAATACATATTATTAATAGGTGCTTAACACAAAATAACAGAGATACAATAAAACTGGTTTTCTATTCAATAACGAAATAAGCTGAAACTGTAAAATGCAGCGGAAACAAGCTTGCTGGAATGGTGGCGGCTTATCTCTGAGAAGAGATGTGACAGCAGCACGCATTCGCAAGAAGAAGGTTACAATGAGGCTCTTAAGGCCTTTTTACAATAAGCAAGAATGCCAAAAAACCCTAGACATCCAAAAACCTAACCCTAGGAGATGAAACGCCAAAAGTCGTGTGGGCCCCATTTGGGTAAGCTAGTACATCAACTTCCCGGGGTCGTAACTTTTGCATACGATCTCCGTTTTAGGCGTGTGATAGCCCATTGGAAAGGTATCATCGAGGAGATTCATTTTGGGGGCTCAATCATGCCTTTGGCTATCATTGAGGAGCTTGATACCAAAAAACCTTCATTTAGGCCCTCAAAATGGCCCCGGAAGTAAAAACTGCTAAAATAGTAAATTGCCAAAAATGTCTGAAAACTGTTTTGAGCCAGTTGGAAAAGGTGGGTGGCCACCGATATTCATCTGGATAAATCCTCCCTCCTTAGAAAGCAATGGTCTCCATTGCGTTGAGGTTCCCCATTAGATGAGGAAATTTCTGCTAAATTTGGCCCCGGGTGAGCCACTTGCCTTGGTGCAGGAGCTGCCCTGCTTTGACGACTTGATAAAGATGGATCCTTTGTTGTTGAGTGCCCTTGATCTGTTTGTCCACAATATGATCATTGGATTCCTGTTGTATGCAGTCAGGGTTGATCTTTGTTGGTGTCAGTTGTTCTGCTACTTCGGAGGTGTCCAATAATGGTGGGAAATAAGGGCGAAGGAGATCCACGTTGAACACTGGGTGCAGGCCAAGGAAAGGAGGAATGTTGAGCTCAAAAGCATTATCCCCCACGAACTTGGTGATAGTGTACGATCCATAATGGAGTGGGTGAAGCTTCTGATGGGGTCCTGTAAGGCGTTCTTTCTGCAAGTGCAACCAAACTTTGTCGCCCACCTGAAACTTATGCAGCACCCGATGTTGATCATGGCACTGTTTGTACTTGTCATTGGACTTCTGTAGGATATCCTGAACCTGTTGGTGGATGTGCTAGATCTGCTCAATGAACCGGGTGGCTTTGTCAGCTTCAGTTGGAGCAGGAGATGAGTCAGTCGACGTGACCGCAAGGGGAAGTGCAACATCTAGGGGACCCAATGGTTGGAATCCCAACCCCACTTGAAAGGGGCTCTGGCCGGTTGAGCTATGCAAGGCTTGGTTGTAGCTATGATAGACATAAGGAAGGCTCTCATCGCATGTGGGAGGTTTCTTTGAATTATACATGCAAAGGATATTCATAATCATTCGATTTACAACCTCGGTTTGGCCATCTGTCTTGGGGTGGAAGGACGTGGATTTGGTGAGCTTGGTGTCCAACAGTGACCAGAGGCTCGACCAGAGTGTGCTGAGAAATTGACTATCCCGATTTGAGACAATGGTTTGTGGGATTCCAAAATGTACCCAGACTCATTCAAAGAAGATCTTGGTAGTGGCCCCTACTGTGATGCTCTTCTTGCAGGCAGCCAGAATCGCCATCTTAGAAAAGCGATCAACAACCACAAAAACACAGTCATTTCCCTACTTGGTGGATGGGAGGCCCGACATGTAGTCCGTTGAGATGGACTCCCATGGCCTGTCAGGAGTAGGAAGAGGGGTGTACAGGCCCTATTTTGTAGTGGTCGGTTTGGCAATAGCGCAGGTAGTGCAGGACCTGATATACTTGCCGACCTCCTGTCAAAGTTTTGGCCAGTAGAAATGTTTCTGTAGCATCACCACTGTCTTTTTGACGTCGAAGTGTCCTGCCAGCCGACTGTAGTGGGCTTCCCAGATCAGATTCGCTCGCTTGCTTGATGGACCACAGATATGGCCCAGACGACACAACAACCCATCCTGAAGATGGAAATTATCGACAACTGCATTTGCACCCAACATTTGGTAGGTGGTGGCGAAGTCAGGGTCTGTCTCATAGAGTTGGGGCCATCCAGATGTCTCATGGCCGCAAGAGTCTAACAATGTGGTGAGTGCTATGACTGGCAGTCTGTTGAGGCAATCAACGATGCAATTGGTGCTTCCTGTTTTATACTTGATGTTGAGGTGGAATTGTTGCAAGTATGTGGACCAATTTTGATGGCAGTCATTTTGTAGTTTTCCCTGTGTCTGCATGAACTGCAGTGGCTTATGATCAGTGTATATGATTGTCTCCTTCCCAAGAATGTTATGTCTCCACTGGCGACATGCTTGCACAATGGAGTACATTTCTTTGTCATAAGTAGGGTACTTACGGACAGTATCTGACAATGTCTCACTATGATAGGCCACAGGGTGGCCGTGCTAAGTGAGAACGGTGCCCACAACATAGTCTGAAGCATCTGTCTCAATCTTAAAGGGATGCTGCAGGTCTGGTAGTGAAAGTACCGGGGCTGAGCACAAGCGCTGCTTCAAATCATTGAATGCTTGTTGTTGGGACAGGACCCACGCAAATTTTGCCTTACCACCACCCCTGTTTATTTGGCTGAGGGCCCATGCAATATGGGAGAAACTCAACACGAACCTGCAGTAGAAATTAGCAAGTCCCAAAAAGATCTGAAGCTCAGTGAGTGTTGTTGGGGTTGGCCAGTCATGGATGACTTGGATCTTGGCTAGATCCACATGTATGCCATGCTGATCAATGATGTAGCCTAGGTAATGGACCCTGTCCATGCCGAAGGAGCATTTTTCTAGGTTGGCGTATAGCTTGTGCTACCGTAGGTTGTGCAGAACCTGCTGAATATGCTGCAAGTGTTCGTCCCAAGTCTTTCTATAAATTAGAATGTCATCCAGATACACCACTACAAAAGTATTGGTGAATGGTTGCAGGATATCATCCATCATCCTCATGAAAGTGGCTGGAGCATTTGTCAAACCAAAGGGCATGACCAACCATTCAAAAAGTCCTTCCTTTGACTTGAAGGTGGTCTTCCATACATCTGTCTGTTCTATCGAGACCTGGTGGTAGCCAGACTTCAGATCCATCTTACTGAAGTATTTGGCCCCCGTGAGTTGATCAAGGAGGTCATCGATTCATGGAATCGGGTACCAGTTTCTGACAGTGATTTTATTCAAAGCCCGATAATCAATACAGAGTCACCAAGTTCCATCTTTCTTCTATACTAGCACAATTGGGCTCCCGCAAGGTGATGAGATAGGGCGTATGTGCCCCTTGTGGAGCATTTCTTGGATCTGTCTCTTTATCTCCTCATTCTCTAACAAAGAGTGATGATAGACTGGCCCATTGGGCAGTGGTGTGCCGGGGGTCAGATTGATGGGGTGCTTGACCTGGCAGTGCAGAGGTACCCCTGTAGGTGAGGAGAAGATATCCGGATATTCTTCCATGACCTTATCTACTTGCTTCTACTGTGTGGAGAGGTCGGTCACAGAGACCCTGGATGTGGCTGCGATATTTCGCTTATTCTGAGAGCAAATCACGAAGAAGACAAACTTCCCCGTCCGAGAGATGACCTTCTTGCATTGCATAGCAGAGATCAAGGAAATAGCACTAGGTGGGACTGCCTCGGGTATCCTATACAATTTCCTGTTCAAAGTAATAATAACACTACGAGGCCTAGACTCATATACAACATGACATTTCCATAAATAAGGTTGGCCCAAAAGAACATCACAAACTTCAAGAGGAGCAACATCACACAATACCTCATCTTTGAAGGGCTTGATGCTGTACGACAGTCGACACTGTTGGCCGATGCGGAGATTGCTTCCTTGGCGGAGCCATCCAATGGTGCAGGGTTGTGGGTGCCGCGTTGTTGGTAGGGCCAACCGCTTGACGACCTCTACTGAGATGAGGTTCTTCTGGCTACCGCTGTCAACGATGAAGTGCAGTGGGGTGCCTTTTACCCACATCTGTGAATGGAAGAGGCGCTCTCCTTCTTCTGGCTCGTCTG
>JZKD02S0097909.1:228615-264819 GCA_000966675.3 Picea glauca | reverse complement strand
TCCTTAATAGCATCCCTGAAGGATTCCCAGGTGGCCGTGACTGAAAATAATGAGGTTTCCTCTGTTTCCTTTTGCTCACAGAAAGTTTCCCACCAATCTTTGACATGGGGAACGATTTTGAGGAGCGTAAAAGTAATCTTTTCTCTATTCGAAAATTTATGAACAGAAAAATACCCTTATAGTAGATTCAACCACTTGTCTACAACATCTGCATCTATCTGACCTTCAAATATAGGATTATCAAAGTTTATTTGTACCTTGAAGGGGGCGACGCCTCCGTTCGAAGAAGATGCATCGCCTATTGGTAGTCGCTGAAGGATTTACGCGAAACTATCCATCATCTCGTTCCTTTGTTGTGTGAGGTCTTCCTCAATCAATAGTTTGAAAGGATCTCCTGTCCCATCATCTTTATTTTCTCCTGCCATGGGAGGTCGCTTGGGCGTGCGAGAGCTTATGTCCTCAAGAGAAACAAGCTCGAGACCCAACTCTTTGTACTCCGACCTCGTTGGGGACATGCATTAAGACAACAAGGAGCAGACTGCTCTGATACCATTGATCTGAATTTTATGAGCAGAACGAAATGAATACAGATTATTAATAGGTTCTTAACACAAAATAATAGAGATACAGTAAAACTAGTTTTCTATTCAATAACGAAATAAGCTGAAACTGTAAAATGCAGTGGAAACAAGCTTGCTGGAATGGTGGTGGCTTATCTCTGAGAAGAGATGTGACATCAGCGTGCATTCGCAAGAAGAAGGTTACAATGAGGCTGTGAAGGACTTTTTACAATAATAAATAATGCCCAAAACCCTAGACATCCAAAAACCTAACCCTAGTAGATGAAACGCCAAAAGTTGTGTGGGCCCCGGTTGGGTAAGCTAGTACATCAACTTCCTGGGGTCGTAACTTTTGCATACGATCTCTGTTTTAGGCGTGTGATAGCCCGTTGGAAAGGTATCATCGAGGAGATTCATTTTGGGGGCTCAATCATGCATTTGGCTATCATTGAGGAGCTCAAAACCAAAAAACCTTCATTTAGGCCCTCAAAATGGCCCTGGAAGTAAAAACTGCTAAAACAGTAAATTGCCAAAAATGTCAGAAAACTGTTTTGAGCCAGTTGGAAAAGGTGGGTGGCCACCGATATCCATATGGATCATAAAAGAAGATATTACTTAACCCAGGGAAGTATGCAATATAAATACTAAAGAGGTTTGATATGTTGGAGTGTAAATCCATGAACACACCCATGGAAACAAAGTTGAAGATCCTGGTTGATACTTCGTAAGAATTGGTTGATGCTACTCTGTACAGACAGATTATTGGTTCATTGATGTTTTTGACGAATAACAAGATAGATATATGTTTTTATATGAACACCTTGAGTCAGTATCTGGTAGAGCCTAGACGTGTTCACCTTGTTGCTGCAAAACATGTGATGAGATACCTTAAGGGTACACTGGACGCTGGTCTCTGTTATAATAGAGATCATGACTTCAGACTAATTGGTTATACCGATTCAGATGGGATGGAAGTGTTTATGACATAAAGAGAAATTTAGGATGTTGTTTCAGTCTAGGGTTAGCCATGATTTCATGGCAGAGTAGGAAGCAATCCTGTATTTCTCTCAGCACGACAAAAGAAGAATACATTGCAGCATGTTCCTCCAGTTGAGAAGACATATGGATTCATATGTTGTTGATATATCTATTTGATCTGGAGATGGAAGTCACCGTGATTCTAGGTGATAAATAGAGAACCATGTGTTCCATGATGAGTCGAAGCACATAGAGATCTGATATCACTTCATTCGTGATATGATGCAGAGGGGAGATGTAAAGCTACAATATGTTGGCACTGATGAGCAGGTTACAGATGTGTTGACCAAGCCTCTATCTCGTGTAAAGTTTGAGAACTTTAGAGACAATATTGGTATAGTTCGAAAGGACCACCCTCGAAAGGGGGAGTAGTGCTCATGCCAGCCTTATGCTGAAGATTTCTAGCTTTGTGCTGATGTTGATGTGATGCCAGCCTTGTGCTGAATATTTCCATATTTGTGTTTATGTTGATGTGATGCTAGCCTTGTGCTGAAGATTTCCATATTTGTGCTGATGTTGATGTGATGCCAGCCTTATGCTGAAGATTTCCAACTTTATGATGATGTTGATGTGATGCCAGCCTCGTGCTGAATATTTCTAACTTCGTGCTGATGTTGATGTGATTCCAGCCTTGTGTTGAAGATTTCTAGCTTTGTGCTAATGTTGATGTGATGCCAGCCTCGTGCTGAATATTTCTAGCTTCGTGCTGATGTTGATGTGGTTCTAGCCTCGTGCTAAATATTTCCAGCTTAGTGCTGATGTTGATGTGGTTCCAACCTAGTGTTGATGGTTTCTAGCCTTGTGCTGATGTTGATGATGCTCCAACCTCGTGCTTTGATGATGTTGTGATGATGTTTCTCCAGCCATGTGCTGTTAATACTTTAGCTTCATGCTAAAGACATTGCTGTTGACACTTTAGCTTCATGTTAATGATGATGTTGATGATAACTTAGATTTATGCTAAAGATAATGATGATGTTATATTAATGTTATACTAATTGATGTTGATGCAGTCGCAGATGCTACTTCGGCTCCATGCTGTGAATGATGTTGTTAGAGATGATGAGAAAAAATTTCAAAGATTTACAAATGTGCCAGTCAATGATCCAAGACGCTGATGATGTTGTTTCCCTCTCTCCCTCTTGATGATGTTGTGTCGAACTGTATCTGTAGAATACCCTTCTAGTTAAGGGGGAGTGTTGAAATATTGTAACTACAAAGAGTATTCTATTTATTATTGAGTCAATTACTTATAGATCAATCCCCTTTTATGGATTGATCATGTCAGGGATTATGTATGACCAAATACCCTTTTGTGGATTGGTCAAACCATAATTATATCATGCAAACTAATAATTCGACCCTAAGCCTAATTAAAGTGGTTATTACCACTAAGTGAAGAGGTTGACCTTGCTTGATGAAGAGACACCTCCCTAGTACCTGCTAGCTAGTATAAATAAGCGAGGAGTGTTCCTCATTTTTTCACTCACTCAAGTCACTCAATAAGTGCACAAGTTTGGAGATTTATGAAGTTGGGAGAAGGAGGAGAGAGAGGCACTAGACTTGGTCTTGGATATTCTCTATTGTTTGGTATTTTATCTTGGCATTCTATTGGTAATATACATTAAGGATTTTTTTTTGGTTTTTCTCCCCCATGAGGGTTTCCTAGGATAAAATGTTGTGTATCTTGTGATTGTGTTTCTCTAAGTGATCCTACATGCTATTGTTATCTAGTAATTTTGAAAAGAACTACATAACAAGCTCTAAATTTAATAGTAAGGACCTCTATTTTTGTTTATGATCCAGGTGGATATTGGTGGCCACCCACCTATTCCACTTGGACCCCCACCATTGTTTCTTTCAGTTTTTCAGTTTCCTAAATTGTAGCCCAATTTACTATTTTTGGCAGTTTTTCGGGTCCTGAACTTCTAGAGCCGTTTTGAGGCCCTAAACAAAGTTTTTTGGGCATCAAACTCTAGTGAATATCAGTTTGTTTCAAAATAAGACATTTACTATCAATAGTTGTAGTCCTCGGATAGATATTTATAACGATGTATCATATGCATCAAACGAAGATAGTATGCCAAAGTTACGACCCCGGGAAATTGATGTACCAATTTACCCCGATAGGGCCCATATTCTGGCGTTTCATCTCCTAGGGTTAGGTTTTTGGATGTTTAGGGTTTCCATTGTTTCTCAATAATATATAGGTCTTCAAGCCTCATTTTAACACATATTTCAGAGGCCTGTAGCCGCCACATCTCTTCTCAGAGATAAGCTACCAACCCCCTTGCTAATTTATTTCTATTCTGTCTGTAAACAAATTTCAGTTCTTTGATATTAATGAAGTGTTATTTCCGCTACATCTTTGTATTCATGGTTATTTGTGTATTCTGTTGCATTCCTGCATAAATTCGGATCAGTGGTATCAGAGCGATCTGCTCTTTCCCGATCCTTCTTTGCATGTCCCCAATGAGGTCAGGGTATAAGGCATTAGGACTCAATCTGGTTGAACCTTTAAAAGATCAACCTTGCAAACCCCAACGACCACCCATGGGGGATGAAAAGAAATATGAGGGAGCATGAGATCCTATCAAAATATTGCACGAGGAGGCCCTTGAAAAACAAAGGAACACGATGATGGATAACTTCGCCCATATCCTTCAACGATTGCCTAATGGTGGCACATCTACATCCAACAACCACTTTGGAGGCACAACCCCTTTTAAGGTACAAGTAAACTTTGACATTCCCATATTTGATGGCCAAATAGATGCAGACACCGTAGATAGATGGTTGAATCTATTAGAAGGATATTTCTCGGTTCATGACTTTTTCGACCGAGAGAAGTTTATTTTTTCACTGCTCAAAGCCACCCCCCATGTCAAGGACTAGTGGGAAACCTACTATGAGAAAAAGGATGAGGATAAACCCTCTCTGTTCTCGGCCATACCCACTTGGAATTCTTTTGGAGATGCCATCAAGGAAGAATATTATCCCATGAAGAGCTATGAGGACAAGTACATACAATGGTCTACGTTGTGGCAACAAAGGGATCAATATGTGCATGAGTTGACGAATCTATTACATACCCTGTGCACAAAGTTGGGTATCAAAGATTCAGAGAAACATTTGGTGCTGAAGTACCATAGTTGTCTACACAGATACATTCAGTAGGAAATGGAATTCCTTGACATCTCCTCGCTTGGTACGACATATCGGTATGCTGCTAAGATTGAACAAAAATTCAAACAGAAGAAGCGAGACTTCGGATCTGCAAATCAAAAGAAAGCGAAAGGTGCCCCCAAACCGCAGAAAAAAGGACAAAGCCAAGGCATGGAGGCTCAAGACAACCTACCAAAGATGCAAGCAAATAAAAACACCGCAAAGCCAAAGAAGGAAACGGGAAAGTGGTGTGAGTTCCATAAGAGCTCCACTCACAACACAAGTGAGTATTGGGCCAAACAATCACTGGTGGCCAAGATGAGGGCTTCTGAATCAAATGCATGCTCCAAAACTGAATCAGAACCTAAGAAGGGGAATGACAGAGGGAAGCATATTATCGATGTGGATCCCAACTCCACCGTTGCCACCATGAAGATCCAAAAGGAAGAACTAGAAGATCTAGAGGAGGAGGAGCATCTCTTCCACTCCCAGATGTGGGTAAAGGGTTCCCCACTACAGTTCATTGTCGACAGTGGGAGCCAAAATAACCTCATTTCAACAGAGGTCATGAAGTAGTTGGGCTTGCTGACCACAACACACCCACACCCATACACCAACAGGTGGCTTCACCAAGGATGGGATCTCTGCGTCATCCAGTAGTACCACCTTCCCTACATCATCAATCCCTTCACCGATGAGGTATTATGTGACATCGCTCCTCTTGATGTTTGTGATGCATTCTTAGGCCAACCATACTTTTTGAAGTGACTTGCTGTGTATGAGTCCCGATCTCACGTTGTTATTGTTACCTTGGGAAATAAGTTCTATAGGATACTAGAGGTACCATCGCCTGCCGCTATCTCTTTGGTTACTGCAAAACAATGCAATAAGATCATTTCCAAAACTAGGAATTTTTTTTTCCTGATGACCCACCCTCAGGGAAAGAAGAAAATTGTGGCCATGAGCTCCAGACAGGGCTCCTCCGCATGATAAAAAAAAATGGACAAGGTTGTGGAGGAGTACCGAGACATCTTCACCTCACCCGTAGGGGTGCCTCTGCAATTTCAGGTCAAGCACCCCATCGATCTGACCTCAGGTGCACTGCTGCCCAATGGAATGATCTATCAATGCTATGTTCTAGAGAATGATGAAATCAAGAGGCAGATTCAGGAGCTGCTGCAAAAAGGTCACATCCGACCAAGTTCATCGCCCTGTGGGAGACTGATCATGTTGGTGCAGAAGAAGGATGGGAATTGGAGAATCTATATTGACTATCAGGCGCTGAGCAAGATCACTTTTCGGAATAGGTACCTGATCCCACATATTGATGACCTTTTGGACCAAATCAAAGGGGTGAAATATTTCAACAAGATCAAATTGAATTCTGGGTATCACCAAGTATCAATCGAACCATCTGATGCGTGGACGACTGCCTTCAAAGCCAAGGAGGACCTTTTCGAATGGATGGTCATGCCTTTCGGGTTGATGAATTCTCCCACGACCTTCATGAGGCTGATGGACGACATCTTGTGGCCATTCACCAACTCATTTGTAGTAGTGTACTTGGATGGCATCCTGATCTTCAACCAGACTTGGGAAGAGCACCTCCACTACATCTGACAGGTCCTCCAAACATGGTGGAAACACAAGTTGTGTGCCAATTTGGAGAAGTTCACTTTTGGCATGAACCAAGTTCAGTATATGGGATACATTATTAATGAGTGTGGGGTGCATGTGGATCCAACCAAGATCCAAGTCATTCAGGATTGGCCAGGCTCAACCACTCTAATAGAGCTTCACAACTTTCTGGGTCTTGCTAATTTCTACCGCAGGTTCGTGTTGGGATTCTCTCATATCACTTGGACCTTGATTCAAGTCACCAAGGGAGGAGCGAAATAAAAATTATTTTGGTTAGAATCTCAACATAAGGCATTCGTAGAATTGAAACATTGCTTTTGCTGTGCCCCAGTGCTCACATTACCATACTTGCAACAACCATTTGAGATCGAGACAGATGCCTCTGACTATGCTATTGGGGCATATCACAGTGTGAAACTATCCGACACAGTCCAAAAGTATCCCACTTATGACAAATATATGTATTCCATTGTGCAGGCTTGCTGAAAATGGACGCATTACATTTTAGGGAAGGAAACGATCATCTGTTGGACAACTGAGAGGGGGGGTGAAACACTTGTTACTGTGCTTAAAAAATTATGCCCATTTTAAACTCTTTACAGAACACTCAATGATAATCACAATAATGCAGGGAAGTAAGTAATTGAATATTCAACATCAATCACACACATGAAATATACAAAGATAGATATTTCCTGAGGAAACCCGTAAAGGGTAAAACCTCTTCTTCTTAATATGATAAGTAATCTTTATTTTCTGTACATTATCATTCTTATGAGCACCAAATCATTTTTTAGGCTACCACCTATGTTTTACAAGCAACAACTTGCTGAGAGCACCAACTCTCTGGTTTCTCTAGCACCCACTAGAAGGAAGCACCAACTCCCTTTGTGTTCCAACACCAACTAGATGGAAGCAACAACTTCTAGACACACATGAACCAAACCGTACAAGAAACAACTTGCTTAGAGCACCAACTCTCTGGTTTCTCTAGCACCCACTAGAAGGAAGCACCAAATCCTAAGTGTTCCAGCATCAATTGGATGGAAGAACCAACTTCCAATCACATAGGCACCGACTTGCATAACAAAGAATAGTGGTTCTCCCTTACACCACCATACCACCCTAGTTTTTCTGGCTGCAACCAGATGGAAGCTACAACTCCCTATGTTCAAGAACCCACTTGAAACTCCGAGGACAACAGTCCTCCCTAGCACCTCCCTACCACCCTGATTATAAAAACTTCATTACTGAAAATTATTACAGTAATATAGTGTTTATCAATGGCTTACCTGTGTCATCACTATTCTGCTACACTGCTCTGCTCTTCCTGCATCAATGTCTTACTACTTACATCATCTTGAGATTTCTGTTCTTCTGCTCTGTCTTTGCATGCACACCTCGGCTTTTTCTTCCTCTCTTAGATATGCATTTCTGTTCTATGCGCTACGCCTCTTCTATGCGTTTCAACTGATGCACACAACATGATTTTACACACATGGATAACTCTCAATAGAAGCAACCATCTCTTATTTGTTCTGCATATATTTATCATCCAAGTCTTTTGTTAGATCATACACCTAACTCTTCATCCTCTTTGGTGATTATGCTGAGTCTGTTCTTCATCAGTGGCCATTATCCTAAGATTCTTTGGCTTCTTTGGCATTTACAGTCTTGGACGCTTTTCCATCTATCAATCATCTCTATGATGAGTCTTCATTCCACTGCCAGTTACCTCAAGACTCTTCAGCTCCTCTAGCGATCACGCTGATATTCTTCGAATTCTCGGGCAAATGAAATCAGTTGTTTTCTGCAGTTACAATAAATCCGTCTTGGTAGTTATAGAGATAACCTCCGTGCGCTCATCCCTTTGGCGCCTCTTCCCTTCCTAAGAAAACTTCACAGTGGGTGCTAGATTTTCTAGCTAAGCCCCTTCCTTTCACATGACCATGAGCTGTGATCAGACACCTATCCAAAAGGTGTTTCACGACTTTGCACATCGGATATTCTGCTGAGAGTTGCCTCGATTCTTCCAACTCGTGAAACTCTGATATGGAGCCTAGAAATGCTAGTTCCTTCCTCTATTCTCTCTCCAGGTGACTGTTGGCTGTGACCGCTCAGTAATCAAAAGGGGAACTTCACGATCTCGATGATCTTTGATGTAGAGCCTATAGATGTGCTAGATCCTCCCTTAATCCTTCGACGATGTGTCCTTGGCTATGACCACGGGCCACACATTCGAGTGCTTCACGTTTTTATGGCTCGCTAACTTAGTTTTCAGTGTCATATCAACGGTCCATAATGCTACCTTGATCAACGACTGTGATCAAATCACAACCTCACATGTCGGGTGTTTGAACGTGAGCCAACCCTGACTCTTCCAACTCCCGATTCCCTATTCATTGCTTTGTTTCAGATCGACAATCCACAACCCTCTTTGATCCAACAGTCCATATCTTATCGGGACTTCGCATTTCACAAAGTTGGAGGACTACTCACCTCCCTTCTCCTGACTTTCAATTTTTTGAAACCTGCTCTAGATCAACGACCCACGACATTCCTCGATCCAACGGCTATGATCAATATCACAAAATTAGACTTCATGATGTCTATGGACTTCTCAACGTATTTCTTTCGATTCATGACTCTATGAATTTTCTTTATCGGCTACCACATGTCCTTCCCAGATGAACGGCTAGGATTGTTGCGGCTCCCAGCTCCTCGGGTATTTTCCTCCTGCCTTCTCGATATTTGCGAGCGGTAGATCAATGACTCATAACTCCCCATGATCTAACAGTCTATATCAACTCACTAACTCAGACATCACTAGTTCCTACAACTCTCACCTTTGACTTTTCCAATTCACGAGCCAGTGAAATGCTCATCTCTCGCCATGTGTCCTATGGATCCAACAACTTAGATCTCATCACGACTTCACATTTCGCAGAGTTGGGGGATGGCTCTCGACCATTATCCTCTTTGTAGTTATACTGGATTCGACGACTGTTGGTCATCGACACTCAAATCCAACGGATCATATCTGTTCTTCTCCTCTACACTTCCTCTAGTCACTGGACGCTGATCTAATAGACATCAGGTATTTGGGATTGGTGATCCAATGACCACTGTCACTCCTCATCCTGAGCTTATGCTTCCTCTCGACTTGGAATAATTTCTAAGTGTCAAAGGCCTCGACCTTTGATCCTTCTGCAAGTCCTGATGAGTTTGGGACTTGTCTGCGTTTCTGAAAAATGCTATCTCTCCTGAGCTTTGGCAATGAAGTTAACCTCATCCTTGGTGCACACTTGCGCTCTACGTGAAACTCTGTGCTATTCCTCCTTCTTTGATTTCACACTCTGCCGGTAATCATGCCATCATTTTTGTTGTTCTTGCCTATAGACATGCCATCGTCGGTGCTATTTCTTCCATCAATGACAAGCACACTCTAGCTGTAAACATGCCAACAATATCCCCCTTTGGGATTGATGGAAACCTTGGAAGGCTGCACTATTCTTCTTAGACCTCCAACTGTAGCATTCATACCAGACCTTTTCTCCCCCTTTGACATCAATGTCAAAGAAAACATACTCCCCCTGAGCTGTTGCAGTACTTTTCGGAGGTATCAAATATTCACCAACACATACTCCCCCTGACAAGATGGACTCTCTTATTTGAGTCCTGCAGAGTATTTGTATCTAAACTAGAGTCTTCTCCTTCTGATTCTTGGACCTGTTCATCTTCAACTTCAATAGTGTCCTTTGTAGTATACTCAATATTTCTCACCTCTCTTACTGGGACTCCTTCATCAACCTTTTCTTGTCATAACTGAATGACTCTCCTTGACACTCTTCTCTCTCTGCTTCTGACTATTCTCTCCCTTTGTTTCTAAAAGGTTATCTTTTTTTGACAAGGTTTCTCCTCTTGTTATATCTACAGGATGTCATGTATTTGTACATCAGAATGCTACTACCTCGGATGTCGTTGAATTAATGAAACACTGTGCAATTGTAGCTCATATTTTTTCAAACAACCCTTGGATCTACCCATTGATTCTCATCGATCTCTAACCAGATGTATCTGACTTTATCCAAGATGATTCTTTACTGTACATTGCTCTAAATTCCTCTGAGAAAGTTTATACTATGCTTGTCACATGACTGCAATTCATTTTGCAACAATTAGCTTCACTCATGTTCACTTTTTCAGTCTTTGCTATCCACATATGTGAGTGTCCTGGTTTCTTGAACTTTGTTCTCTAATATTCTATTACTGTAGTTTCATTTTTCTTCCATGATGCTTACAATCCAAGGATTTTATGACCATATTCATCACAAGAAAAAACCATTAAAAACACTCTCATACCTCCTTTGATTCATCCATGAAGGTGTCTCTCTTCTAAACTTACTTTGAGGTGTATGAGTAGCTTCTGGATGTCTTCCTTGATCTGATCTTCTAAATATTGTAATATTGCTTTCATTGTTTGAACATGAAGAACCTGAGTCATACCTGCTTTCACTCTTTACAAATGAAGGACTTGCATCAGGTTTCTTAGGAGTACTTATTTGTTCCTTGTTGTACCCAAGACCGTATTTGTCATTTGGTGATCTCTGACTATCCAAGATCTCATCTAGGGTCATGGAGCTGTTCAAGAACTTGATTTGGGTGTTTGACTTCTCAAACTTCTTTCTAAGATTCACAACTTTTTCTTCCAGCTTATGACATGATTCTTGTTCTACTTCTTCCATGGGATAAATGCTAACAAAACATTCTTTTATTGTATATGAGTCTTCTTCTTTACTTGCAGGGGAGGATTCAATATCAACATTATTATTTGTTCTTGTTCTTTTATCCACCACTTGTCCTGAGTTTACAGACTTTATCTTACAGTCTTTGGAAGTGACTACCTCTTCACATCCTCTTTCACACATTTGACTTACACTGAGACAATTATGTTTCAGCTCATCTACAAGTAAAACATCCAGGGCTTTTCCTTTGGCATTACTTAAACTCACCATCCCTTTACCCTTGATTTTACCTAGTTCATCATTTCCAAAGGTCATATTTCCTGTTTTTTTTTTACTTATAGACATAAAATTATCCTTGTCTTTAGTCATTTGTTTGGAACATCCATTGTCTATATACCAGGGGTATTTTTGTTTTTGAGCTGAAAGTACTCGATCACATTTTCCACTATCTTTCTTTTTCCATGTGCTGGCATTTCTAGCTAAGGGTTTTAGCCTTGGATCTGCTTTGTAATTCTTCAGATGGTAGTTTGCAGCTTTGTGGCCGAATTTATGACAGTTGTAACATTCGATCTCATTTTTCAATAGGTCAAAGTGATTGGTGCAACATTGTCTACTAATTGGTTGTTTATTATTTCTTAACCTCCTAAGTTGCATGTCTCTAAACTTAGTTTGACAATTTGAATTCTGTGGTTGTTTGTTACTTGGCTGTCTCATTCTTTGTTGTGGCATATATTTATTCCTTAGGTGTCTTGATTTCTCATGTCTAAATCTTAAGGAACAATTTACAACTTTCTGGCCAAAGTTAGAACAATAGAAACAATATCCATAGAAAAAATCTTTGTACCTAGAAAATGTCTGTCTTCTTTGAGCAGGTTGATTTATTCCATGCTGATGATTTCCTTGAGTAGAGGGTGTATTATTTCTTTGTTCTATAGGTTCAATTCTAGCACCTTTTTCTTTACTCCTCCTTGGCAGCTGATTATCTTCCTTTGTTTCTGCAGGTTTTTTGTTGTCATTGGTTGTAGATTTGACAAACTTGATGGATTATTTGTTGCATGGATGACTGCTACTTGATCCGTCTTCATAACCCAAACTAGTTTTAAACTTTGGATTCCTTTGCTGATTCAGAATGATGGCTAATCCTTCTGAGGCTTTGATACTTGACAAATTCTGGCGATACAAGGCTTGAAACTTCTCCAACACTTTTCTAGTTTTCACTACTTCTTCTTCCAGAGCTTTACATCTCACCTTCTTCTCTGCTAATTTCTGTCTTAGAATATCTTCTATTTTGTTTTCTTCTTCTAATTCTACTTTAAAAAAAACAAAATCTTCACTTGGTTCTTTACCATTCTTTTCAAACTGCATCAACAATTGTTTTTGTTTTCTCTTCTTAAGTCCGAGTTTGTCAATCTCTTCTAAAGGAATGATTAGCTCTCCTTCTAATTCAACCACATCTTCTTCATCATTAACATCACTTCCTGTGATTTTATTACCATAATCCTCTTTGGCCATAAACATAAATTCATTAAACTTATCTTCACAAGAAGATTCACTATCCGTGTCTCCTGAAGAGTCATCATTGTTTACACATAAACTTTTCTTTTTACCAAATCTCTAAGATTTGTACTTCTCTTCATATTCAGAGTTCTGGTCCTTCTTCTTGTGTGGACACTTAGATGCAAAGTGACCTATATTTCCACAGTTGAAACATTTGAAGGGAAGTTTGCCTTGGTACCTTCCTAATCCTTTATTTAGTCTTCTCACAAACTTTGCTTCGATTTCATCAGGCTCAGAATCCTCATTCTTATCTGCTTTAAATGATGATTTTTTAGAGGTGGGTTTATCTTTAACTATCCTCATTTCATATGCAGTCAATGTTCCTAGAAGTTGATCAAAAGGAAAAGATTTTAGATCATTAATTTCTTCTATAGCCGAGACCTTTGGGTTGAACCTATCTGGCAGAGATCTCAAAATTTTCTGAACTAAACATGTTTCCTCATTTTTTTCACCAAATCCTTTCATTGCATTTACTAGTTCTTCAACTCTCAGAAAGTACTTCCCAACAGTTTCACCCTCTTTCATATTTAGCTGTTCAAACTGTATTCTATAGGTTTGAATCTTGGCTTCCTTTACCTTCTCATTACCTTCATAACTACTAATGAGTTCGTCCCACATTTCTTTGGCAGATTCTAACTAAATAACTTTTACAGATTTTTCTTTTGCAAGCTACTCGGAATAACATTCATAGCCTTAGTGTTGAAGCTGAATTCTAGCTTGTCATCCTTATTAGCTAGTACAATTGGCTTTACATAACCAGTCTCTACCACATCACATACATCTGCACCTAAAGCCATTATGTAGGTTCTCATCCTAACTTTCTAGAAACCAAAGTTTGTTCCATTGAACATGGGGACCTTATTGGTTGAAGTTCCTTCATGGCTAGTCATGTTTAAGATATAGGATCTAACCTTAGATAAAAGGAAGCGGCTCTGATACCAATTGTTGGACAAGTGAGAGGGGGGGGGGTGAATCAGTTGTTACTGTGCTTAAACAATTATGCTCATTTTAAACTCTTTACAAAACACTCAATGATGATCACAGTAATGCAGGGAAGTAAGTAATAAAATATTTAACATCAATCACACACATAAAATATACAGAGACAGATATTTCCTAAGGAAACCCATAAAGGGAAAAACCTCTTCTGCTTGATATGATAAGTAATCTTTATTTTCTGTACAAATTCTTATGAACACCAACTTATTTTTGAGGCTACCACCTCTGTTTTACAAGCAACAACTTGCTAAGAGAACCAACTCTCTGGTTTCTCTAGCACCCACTAGAAGGAAGCACCAACTCCCTTTGTGTTCCAACACCAACTAGATGGAAGCACCAACTTCTAGACACACAGGCACCAACCTGTACAAGCTGCAACTTGCTGAGAGCACCAACTCTTTGGTTTCTCTAGCACCCACTAAAAGGAAGCACCAACCCCCTGTGTGTTCCAACACCCACTGGATGGAAGCACCAAATTCCAGTCACATAGGCACCAACCTGCATAACAAAGAACAATGGTTCTCCCTTGCACCACCCTACCACCCTGGTTTTTCTGGCTGCAACCACATGGAAGCTACAACTCCCTATATTCAAGCACCCACTTGAAACTATGAGGAAAACTGTCCTCCCTAACACCTCCCTACCACACTTATTATAAAAACTTCGTTACTGAAACTTATTATAGTGATATAATTTTAATCAATGGCTTACCTATCTCATCACTATTCTGCTACACTTCTTTTCTCTGCCTACATCAGTGTCTTCCTGCTCGCATATTCTTGAGCTTTCTGTTCTTCTGCTTTGTCTCTGAATGCGCACCTCATATATTTTTTCCTCTCTCAGATATGCATTTCTGTTATATGCGCTATGCCTCTTCTGTGCATTTCAGTTGCTGCACACAACATGCTTTTACCCACATGAATAACTCTCAACAAAAGCAACCATCTCTTCTCTATTCTACATATATTTATCATCCAAGTCCTCCGTCAGATCATCCACCTAACTCTTCATACTCTCTGATGATTATGCTAAGTATGTTCTTCATCAGTGGGCATTATCTTGAGATTCTTTGGCTTCTTTGGTAGTTACAATCTTGGACGCTTTTCCATCTATCAATCGTCTCTATGATGAGTCTTCATTCCACTACTAGTTACCTCGATACTCTTCAGCTCCTCTGGTGATCACCTTGATATTCTTCAAATTCTCTGGTAGATGCAATCATTCATTTTATGCAGTTACAATCAGTCCATCTCGACAATTACAGAGAGAACCTCCGTGCACTCATCCCTTTGGCACCTCTTCCCTTCCTGAGAAAACTCCACAGTGGGTGCTAGATTTTCTGGCTAATCCCCTTCCTTTCACGTGACCACGAGCTGTGATCAAACACCTATCCAAAAGGTGCTTTGTGACTTCACACATCAAATATTCAACTGCGAGTTGCCTCCATTCTCCCAAATTGCAAAACTCTGAGGTGGAGCCTAGAAATGCTTTCTCTTTCCTCTTTTCTCTCTCCACGTGACCGCTAGCTGTGACTACTCGCTAATCAAAAGGGGAGCTTCATGATCTCGATGAGCTCCGATGTGGAGCCTAGAGACGTGCTAGCTCCTCCCTTAATCCTTCGACGATGTGACCTTGGCTATGACCATGGGCCAAACATTTGAGCGCTTCACATTTCACGAGCTCGCTAAATTAGTTTGCAGTGTCAGATCAACGGTCCATAATGCTACCTTGATCAACAACTGTGATCAAATCACAACCTCGTGTGTCAGGTGTTTGAATGTGAGCCAACCCTAACTCTTCCAACTCCCGATTCCTGATTCAACACACTTTGTCAGATCAATGGCCCACAACCCTCTGTGATCCAATGGTCCAGATCTTATCGAGACTTCATGTTTGGAAAAGTTGGAGGACTATTCACCTCCCTTATCCCGACTTCTGAATTTCTAAAACCTGCTCCAGATCAACGGCCCATGACATTCCTCGATCCAATGATTGTGATCAATATCGTGAAATTGGACTTCATGATGTCTATGGACTGCTTGACGTAGCTATTTCAATTTGTGATTCCATTAATCTGCTGTATTCGTTGCCACGTGTTCTTCCCAGATGAACGACTAGGATTGCTGTGGCTACCAGCTCCTCGGGTATTTGCCTCCTCCCTTCTCAATATTTGTGAGCATAAGATCAATGACTCACAACTCCCCATGATCTAACGGTCTAGATCAACTTGCGAACTTGGACATTGCGAGTTCCTACAACTCTCACCTTTGACTTTTCCATTTCGCAAGTCAGCAAAATGCTGATCTCTCGCCACATGTACTATGGATCCAATGACTCATATCTCATCGTGACTTCGCATTTCATGGAGTTGGAGGATTGATCTCCACCATTATCCTCTTCGTAGTTATATTGGATCTGACAGTTGTTGGTCCTCAACGCTCAGATCCAATGGATCAGATCTGTACTTCTCCTCTGCGCTTCCTCTGGTCCCTGGACGCTCATCTAACGGACATCGGGTATTTGGGATTGGTGATCTAACAATCACTATCTCTCCTCCTCTCGAGAGTACACTTTCTCCCAACTTGGAAGAATTTCTAAGTGTCAAATTCCTCGACCTTTGATCCTTCTGTGAGTCCTGATGACTTTGGGACTTGTCTGCATTTCTGAAAAACACTATATCTCCTGAGATTTGGCAATAAAGTTAATCTCTTCCTTGGCGCACACTTGTGCTATGCATGCAACTATGCTCTATTCCTCCTGAGATTTGATTTCACACTCTTCCAGTAATGATGCCATCTTTGCTGTTGTTCTTGTCTGTAGACATGCCATCGTCGCTGCTATTCTTTCCATCAATGAAAAGCACACTCTGCTTGTAAACATGACAACATCATCCACATAGACCACCGACCCCTGTAGTTCATACAGACACAAGGGAATTTGTAGAAGGATGCACTACTATGTCACCTGGGGCACCTTTGTGTTCCTTCAAGCGAGTGTGCCAAGATGATTTTGGAATCACACTATAGTCAGGTCGCAAGGCATTTCGGGGTCGAGAAAACAGTGGCAGTACTACAAAAGTATTTCTATTAGCCAAACCTTCGACAGGATGTCGGGAAGTACATAAGATCCTACACTGCTTGTGCCATTGCCAATTGAACATTAATAAGCAAGGCCTCTATAATCCGCTTCCTACCCCTAGTCGACCTTGGGAATCCATCTCCATGGATTACATGTCAGGCCTTCCTTCTACTAAGCATGGCAATGAATTTTTTTTCGTTGTCGTCGACAGATTCTCGAAGATGGCCATTATGATGACCTGCAAGAAGAATATCACAACAGAAGCCACTGCTAAACTCTTCTTTGAACGAGTGTGGGTACACTTTAGGATCCCACAGGTTATCATCTTATATCAGAAAAAGAGGTTCCTCAGTACATTTTGGTCCAGCCTCTGGTCAATGCTAGACACCAAGCTCACCAAGTCCACAACTTTCCATCCCCAAACTGATGGCCAGACAGAGGTCGTCAACAGGATGATCGTACACATTTTTCACATGTAAAAATCAATGCATCGATCCACATGGGATGATATCCTCCCCTATGTAAAACATAGCTATAATGAAGCCCTCCACATCTCAACCGACCACAGCCCCTTTCAGGTGGGCTTGGGATTCTAGCCACTATGTCCCATTGACGTAGCCATACCATTTGCAGCTACTCAGGCTGATTCGACTCATGTCCAGTCTAAAGCTGCTAAGGAGAACAACTTCATTGAGCACATTGAGCACATTCGCCAATAGTTTCATGACATATTGGATAGAGCCAATGCTAAGTAAAAGCAGTGGCATGATCAACATTAGGTGAAACATAATTTCCAGGTGGGCAAAAAAGTGTGGCTACAATTGTAGAAGGAGTGCCTCACTGAACCCCACCGCAAGCTTCGCCCACTCTGATATGGACCATACACCATCACCAAGGCTATAGGGGAAAATTCCTTCGAGATCAGTATCCCACCATTCCTTGTTCTGCACCCAGTGTTCAATGTGGACCGCCTTCGGCCTTACTTTCCACCTCTACTGGACACATCCGACATGACATAACAACTCACACCAACATAGTTAAACCTAGATTGCATGGAACAAGCCAAAATAGATCAGATTATGGACACACAGATCAAAAACACCCTCCAAAAGAGGATCCAACTATATCGAGTTGTCAAATAAGGCCAACTCCTTCACCAGGGCAAGTGGCTCACCAGGGACCAAGTTCAATAGAAGTTTCCTCATCTCATGGAGGAACTCAACGCAATGCATAACATTTCTTCCTAAGGGGGGAGGAATGATCTAGGTGGGTATTGGTGACCACCCACCTATTCCACTTGGACCCCCACCATTGTTTATTTTAGTTTTTCAGTTTCCTTAATTGTAGCACAATTTACTATTTTTGGTAGTTTTTTGGGTCCTGAACTTCCGGAGCCGTTTTGAGGCCCTAAACAAAGTTTTTTGAGCATCAAACTACAGAAAATGTTAGTTCAATCCAAACCATGATGTTCGCCATCAGAAATTGTAGTCCTGAGATAGATCTTTGTAACAATGTATCATATGCGTCAAACGAAGATAGTATGCCAAAGTTATGACCTCGGGAAATTGATGTACCAATTTACCCCGACGGGGCCCATATTCTAGCGTTTCATCTCCTAGGGTTAGGTTTTTGGATGTTTAGGGTTTCCATTGTTTCTCAATAATATATAGGCCTTCAAGCCTCATTGTAACACAAAGTTCATAGGCTTGTAGCTGCCACCTCTCTTCTCAGAGATAAGCTACCAACGCCCTAGCTAGTTTATTTCTATTCCGTCTGTAAACAAATTTCAGTTCTTTGATATTAATGAAGTTTTATTTCCACTGCATCTTTGTATTCATGGTTATATGAGTATTCTGTTGCGTTCCTGCATAAATTCGGATCAGTTTATCACATGGTCACTTCTTGTATAAGCTCTACAATCTATTGCTTTATGACCGAAATTATTGTAAGAAAAATAGTAGCCAAGGAAGATATTTTGATGCCTGGTTGTGAAAGGACTTCTTGGTGGAACAACTCTTTTGAAATCGTTCTTGTTGTTATTGTGAGAAGAATCATGTTTCTGCTGATCATAATTTTATTTCCTATTGCTTCTTTCATTTTTGATGGATCCTTTGAGAATGTTATCATATCTATTAGTATTTTCTTCAAGAGTATTCTGATTCTCATCATAGCCAAGACTAGCCTTGATGAATGGTGAACTTTAACAACTGAGGATCTAATTTAAAGTTTCAGTGCTCTTTTCAAACTTCAACTGAGTATTTGAATTCTTCAATCCCTCCTTTAGTGAGACAATTCAGACTCTAAATTCTCACAGGTTTCTTCCTTTTCTTGGAGCTAACTTTTCAGTGCTTCTTCTATTCCTTTTGCTTCTTCTAGCTGAATCTTCAGGTTGATAATTATCTTCTTTGTTTCTTCAAAATCATGATAATTATTTTCATTTTTTTTGTAATTTCTCCTTCTGCATTATATTATTTTTCTTAAGCCCATCTATTTCTTCTAAGGCACTAACAAGTTTTACTTCAAGGTCTTCTTCTTCTGAATTTGGATTTTCTTTATTATTATTTTCATTTTCTTCATCAACAGGCTTTGTTTCCATGGTTATGGAGAGAGATTATTCTTCATCATCACTATCTTCCCTTTTTTCATATGGACACTTAGTAGAAAAATGTTCTATTTTACCACAATTAAAACATTTCAAGGGTATATTACCTTTGTATTTTCCATGTCCTTCTTTTAGCTTTATCACAAATTGTGCTTCTTCTATCTCCGATTCACGGCCGGAACAATCACTAGATCTCTCTTCATAAATGTTTTGTATCTTGTCAAAATTTTGTTTAGCTGATGTACACTTCATTACCTTGAGAGTATCAGAATCTAATAGGACACTCAATATGACATCTATTACTTTTTCATTGCTTTCACTTGAATCCTACCCATCTTCATCTGTATAACTTGTTGTGACTAATTCCCATATACCAAACCCAAGGGCCATCAAACATGTATACATTCTTATAATCCATGATGCATAGTTTGTTCCATCGAACAAAGGAGATCTATTTGTAGGGAGACCTTCCTCACAATCCATATGTGCTTGAGATATTTCTTCCATTGGTTAAACTATTTCGGAAGGAACCCACTTTGATACCAATTGTTGAAATTATGCTTATATTGAGAGAGAGGGGGGTGGGGTGAATCGGTATAATATTATTTTTACATTATTTAACCATTCACCAATCATTCATTAGCACATATATCATCAATACTTCATTAGCACATATAAAATCAAACCACAATGCACAAAGTTTAACGTGGAAACCCTTGTAGGAGAAAACCACAAAAACTTATCTTTATAAATATCTGTAGGAACCAACCTACTATTACAAAGTTTGTAGGAACCAACCTATTGGTGACACCAATATACTCACATGAGCACCAAATTAGAAAGATATTGTGTAGGCACCCACCTACTAGAGACACCAATCTCCTCAGCTGAGCACCAACTCAGTAAGATATTATGTAGGCACCAACTTACTAGAGACACCAATATCCTCAGCTGAGCACCAAATCAGTAAGACTTGTATAGGCACCAACCTAAGATATTTGTACACAAAGTACTTCTAAATTCACCCGCATGCTTCATAATTCATGTATTTCATAGCATCATCATACCCTTAACTTTCATGCTCCAAAACCTCTCTTTGCTTCATATGGCACACATAGAGTCAAACCCTAGTCAAATTTAGCCTTTATTCCCTAGCGAACCTCATAACATCATTCCTAGAATATAATCCCAAAATGAAACATCAAAATGTCAAAACAACACACTTTATAACATCATAAACCTTATTCCTTCATAGCACACCCTTAAAACTCCAAGAAAACTTCTCTTGCACACCTTTAGACCCCAGGAATACTCTTCAACTTCTCTTGTGAACCTCATATCTCTTCTGTGCACCTCATAATTTATCTTCTTGCTTGGATGCTCTTCAAATGTGCACATCTATCCTGTGTTTAAAGTGTTTATGTTCTCACTTTTAGGGCCGACCTGTAAAGGATGGTTGGATCGACCTAAAATTTCTGACTGGGTTGACTAACAAAAAAATTCATATCTCCTCATTCCTAAGGAGTTATAGGGAGTGTCATATACTTTTGGAAAGGTCTCGAAATAATATTTCCAACCATATATCCTAATCTCCCATTTGAGCTAGGTCTTCAAAGTAAAAAAGAATTCAAATAGAGGGTATCTAAACTGAGCATAAAAAATCCAAAAACAATATTTCCAACAATCTCCATCTTAAAATATTTATCTTGGACATATATAGTCTCCCCTATATTTGACATCAATGAAAACAATATTTCTCACACTCTGTATTGACTTCTCAAAACTATTTTTCTTGAACTCTTTTCTAGAAAGTTTTATACATGTCTTATTTTGTTATGTGTGCAAAGAGGACTGTAGATGCACATGATACTAGTGCCTTGATTATGTTAGAGCTATTACAGTGGGTTGAGTTCATAAATGTTAATGCATTCATGGCTTAGATTTGAATCTTAAGTTAATGACTAAAATTAAAGTGAAGGATGAGCTTGTTGGACATATGATGAGCCTTTGGCATGACTATTGCGTCAAGTGCTTGGTTTTGAATACATGTACTAGTGTGGATGCATGAATAATTTATAATTGATTTGAAGAATAAAATCAAGTATGGATGGTTTCTTAGTTATGATGGTTGTGACTATTCTAATGTTGAAAGGAATAATATTGAATAAATGAATGATAAGTGCCATGCCAAACTACTTTATAGTATGTTCCTTCCCCATTCTATTACCTTGTTACTATTTCTCCCACTTTTTATATTCATTCCTTATCACATACAAACACCCTTGCTACTTGATCTTAGGTATTGAATACATATATATTGAAGACATTTATTATGGTTAGTTTATTTTTGTTATGACTTCTTGCATTGATCATGGTATAGATAATCATGATAAAGGAGTTCCAAATATAGTTACATATCGGAAAAATAAGATAAATTCTTGTTCTCACACTATTTCTAAAGGATTCCCACCTTTTGAAAACGATGTTCTTGAGTGGGCATTAATTTATTACAACAATGGAAATTTCCATGGTCTAAATAAAGTTGTTTTCATCGACTTGGGATATTATGAGCTCGTTGTTTGATTTTTAAGAACACTTTTTATTTTTGAACAAGATATATAATGGGACTATACATATATATTGAATATGTATGAAGTCTATATGACTTAATTGGTATTTATGCACCTGTTTTGATGGATTGTTGGTAAAATTATATATATATATATATATAGCCTGAGTGGGCCTAATGGTTAAGAACATGTGTTTCATTTTAAGAGGTCACAAGTTCAAATCCAGAGGGGGGTAGGGATACTGACTTGGCTGTGACCTTAAAAATAGATTATATATATATAATAAAATTATGTGCACACTAGTTGAGTTGAAACCCTCAATTGACCTAGGGCCTTAGTCTTAAGATCAAATCCTTGCATGGAGTAATGCTTTGGCAAATGTTGTCATCCATGCAACTTATCATTTTACCAAATTTCTTTCTCTTTGTGATAGAATTTATAACCCTTCCAAATGAGAAGTTTTGTCTATCGATGGTTCTCAAGTGTTTTCTCCAGCCATTTTTTATCAATTTCCCAAATTCTCATGTTCCTTAACAATTCTATCCCATTAAATGATGAAACCTTGGTCTCTAAATTCAAAGCCAAATCTCTTGTAGATTTCAAGGCCATATTAACTCGATACCTTCCATCAAGAGGCATCCTTCTTTTTGCGAGCTTCCATGAATGAATAAAACCATTTTTTGAAAAATTTATGTTCACAGTCTATATAGTCTTTTATGGGGAGAACCCTCCTAGACTATTTCTTGAATGAAATAAAATGATTTATTTAAGACCTGATACTAAAGTAAGAGATTTGTTTATTTTTCAAGGTCATATCATTATTATAATTTATGATATGAGTCCAACCATATCTTTTACTAGTCGATCTCACTCCTCGAATATTTGCATTCGAATATATCATGCATATATTGAATTTAGATGATCTGCATTTTGTTTTTAGGAATCAAAAGTCTTCCTTCACATTGGCTATTGAATTTTTTCCTTTCTTTATTAAAGACATGCTATCATTCACCATTGTTGAAAAAACATTGGGATCCTTGAATTTTGAATTAGGCGAGGCATGGAAATATGACCCTCACCACGAGATTTCTAATTTGAGGGTTTCAATTAAATTTGCACCATATGTTCACCATACAAATCTAGAAATGGAAATAATAACCAACAAGGAAAGATGGAGTAAAGTCCGGAAAATTTTGCAAGATAATCAAATGTAATTGGAAAAGGCACCATAAGTAAAAGATGAATTAGTCAAGATCAGAATTAAACAAGAACATGACATTCTTGAGATTGCCATGTTTGATTGTGATCAATCCCTGATTGAAGTATAATTGGTTTCAAAGTCAATTTATTCCATGGATATTGATAAAAAAAAAAAAAACATCAACCGAAGAAACAAATTTATTGAAAGTGACTCCTCAAAAGAAAGAGTTGGGAAACATAAGAAAGGAAGAAGAAGATTCAAGTGAGTTTGTTCAAGAAAAATCAAGTGAGCTTGTTCATAAGAAAGCATGATTAGAGGTTTTGATTAGACAGATTGAGGTAAAGGAAAGTCAAGACATTATAAAAATCAATTCCTCTTTTGATATGATAGTCAGAGAGTGGGGAGATAAATTGGAATTGACTTTGTTTTGTTGGAATACTGAGAGGGGGGGTGAATCATTATGATCACTGTATACCACTTTTAACCACAATATATATATTCTTTCACTTTATCAACAATTCTCAAAAGTTTATCATCAATGTATCATATATGGTTGCATTCAACATATATATCATAATCATGTAACCATAAGCAACATCACATCAACATCACATCAAGAACACAATACACTAGTATTTATGTGGAAACCCAAATGGGAGAAAACCACAAAATGATTTCTTATATATATCAAGAATTCATTCATAGGAAGCACCAACTTACAAATTATCTAATTGCAACTGGGAGGAGGATACAACCCCCTATTTACAGGATCCAACCTGAAGGAAGCTACAACTCCCTGAATTCTTTGGCTCCAACCAAAAGGAGGATACAACCCCCTGAGTTGATCTCCAGCTCCAACCTGAAGGTGGATGCAACCACCTAGTTCTCAGGATCCAACCTGAAGGAAGATACAACTCCCTAATTCTATGACTCCAACCGAAAGGAGGATACAACCCCCTTTCCTTGCCCCGTATTGCCACCTTGAAATATAAGTGTAGACCAACTGTCACTACCAAAATCACTTCCACTGTCACTGCCTCTGTAACATCAACCTGTAATCTGTCACTATATCCAACCTATCAAATCAACATGTCGTTGATCAAACTATCCAACCTGTCACTGTCATCAATACTCAACCAGATCCTCTCACATGGATCATATACCAAGGAAACCTCTCAAATAGATGTCCAACATCACCAAAACATGCCTCTACCAAGCATGTACTAAGATCACCAACATAACATCAAAAGATATGTGTTTCAACCATGTACCAAAGCATGTACTAAATCATGCATCAACCAAAACCTCTGCCATACCATGTGCCAACACCATATCATGCATCATACCATGTGCCATATGATAAGACTCAAGTATACACCATAACATGTAACCAAATCATACACCAAGATAGCCGATAATGCTTCTAATCAATGTACCATAACATCACAGAGATTTACCATATCACATAATATCATCACCATGCATGTACCATATCACATACTATCATCACCATGCATGTTCCATAACACCATAACCATAACACTTAAAAATTACCTTTGATCTTGTAGTTGATCTACTATATTGTAAAGTGAGTTGTAACTTCTTCCACAAGCCTTAGCAACCAGGTACCAACATCTCTTCTCACCCTTTCACAAGTTTTTCATAGATCTGTGACCTCCTTTACTACTACTTGTGGATATCCACGCTTTTCTCCACTACAACCCACATACACCCCTGCCCTCATGCCATCTAACCTACAAATACCTCATAAAATAAGGTTACTCATGTTTTTTACAACTCCGATACTTTCACCTTCGACCTTCCTTCGCAACCTCAGAAAAATTCCGTCACAAACTAGCCAAAAGATAACAATAATAGACCATAACATTCACAAGATAGATATTCAATTATAAGTGTGTAAGTATGCTTATGAGAGACTCCTTGAGGTGTTTATATAATTTTTCATAGTAACCTCTCTCCTTACTTTAGGTATTTTTTGTTGCAACCACTTTACCCTTTCACTAAGACTTGTGACCAACTAGGGTCTTCTTGACCACTCTTTGGGGCTTCCAAATTTACAAGGCCATATCTCCCTAACCGTGAGGAACCACGTGGCATTCCACATATCAATGGAAATGAAACAACATGTGCTATATATCCATGGTAGTCTTACCTGAAATTTCATTGTCCTTCATGTCCATATTACTCAATCAAATTTGGGTCCCATAACCACACCTCCAGGGATACATGTACACTACATAAAATGTACCCAACTAAATCACCACCAATCTCGATCATACAAGTGTAAATTAACTATCCAACATCTCTGAAACTCTCCAAGGGTTTACATCAATCTCTAAGGATTGACATCAATCTCCAAGATCACTCTCCAAGGGTTGACATCAATGACAACCAATTGCCTAAACCAACTGCCCAACAATCTCCCCCTTTGGCATTGATGGAAACACTTAGATATGAAAAAACTCATGGTCATACTCCCCCTATGATCACCGTTCCTCATCAATGTTTCTATCTCTCCCCATTTGACATCAATGTCAACGGGTATCTCTCCTTGGGGATGCTCCCCCTGTCTTCATGCCTTTGTTCTTTCTCTCCCTCTTTGACCAAAAGGGTAACTCCCCCTGTCAATATGTTTCCTCCTGTCTTTATACTACTAATATTACTTTATGGATCTCTCTCTCTCTCTGATGACTTGAATTATGTGCATGATGTTATGTATATCGATGTAGGGATACTTGTACATGTTTCCTTTCCTTTCTTCCATTTCTTGCTAATTATCCATTGGTGATTCCTCTTGAATTTCACTGACATACATAAAAGGAATTTAAAATTTGATTTCTTCATTTACTTGTCATGTTCACTTGACCCTAATTTTCAACAATGTCCTTCTGATGATATAACTTCTACTGACAGTTTCTCTTTCCCTGTTATGTTGTGCCTTTCATTTCTTTCCTTTTTGTGACCAACTGATTCCAACTGATCCCACTGAGTCCAATTGTAAATATGTTTCTGTAATGTTCCTGACTTGGCTAGTCTAGGAAACACTGCTAATGTGTGTAGGATTAATCGTTTACAACATATAAATGATCATACAAATAACAAATGCGACAAAGGACTGCAAAGTTTATATCATGATATATCTACAGTGTACAAAGGTTGAATGCGAATAAATAAAATGAATCACTCGGCTAGATCAAAAGAAAAAAGGATCTTAGCTGAAATAAAATAAGAAAACTAAAGGATAATACCATATAATAGATGAGCACCGCAGGACCAATGGATGAGTTGGAACTATGGCAGCTCGTACGGTAACTGCTGGAAGTCTAGAAATTTCACCCTAGCGGCTATACCTCTTGAAATGGCCTGGAAACTGTCCCAAATGGTGCACCCTGATCTATCTCACAGGCTTGGTAACTGACCGACCCCTCTGTTGGTGGGTCTAGACCTCGGATGGATCCCCCTAGGGGAATGCACCCCTCTCTCACTGGAAAAATGAGTCCTAGTGATTCCACCGTCAGAATCAACTAAGATGTATCTCAAAATGATCACCTTGGTCTAATGGGAAATGGGTCAGAAGGGTTTCCCTGAATCTGATCTGATGCTCACTCGAGAACCCCGAATGTGTCTACCAAAAGAGTCGCACTTCCAAGTCTGGAAAATGTGCCCCAGATGATTCCATTGTCAGAATCTAATGATGAACCAGGAAAAATATATGCCTTGCATTCCTCTCAACTGGGTTAAGGGAATCTCTAAAATCTCCCTGGATGGGACAAATCGATTGCCTAAACCTCCTCAGGAGCTATGCCCTCACCCTAGATAAGTGCACCCTTGCTACTGGACCCTGTGTAACTGCTGTTGAAGAATCATGGAAGACCTGTGTGATATTCTCGGTGACTAGGGTGTGTCTCTCAACACCAAAATCAGCCAATTGGTGTCTTCCTCCTGGAATCCACTGAACTATCTCTCCTGAGATGTGCCTCTCTCCTCAATGACAAGTCATAATCTGCATAATGATGAATCAGGTTGCTAACTCTTCTCTTATAGATTTCCAAAACCCTAATTCACTGCTGAAACCCTAATTCACTGTTGACTTCTAATTTTAGCTCATCTGTTCAATTTTTATCTCATAATGACTTAAAAGCGCTTTTAACTATTTTTAGCTCAATGTCACTTTCCGAACATAACACCTTTGATTAATGTGACCTCTAGTAACCCTGTTTACTCCTTTTCTGGCTCTGGCTATAGTCTAACGGGGTGGTTTACACCACTAAGCCTCCTCTCTAGAGCTCCTATTTGGAAAGGGACATTATAATCCCCCCTTCCCAAAAATGCTTGTCCTCAAGCAATACCAGTCCAAGGTGCTGCAACACCTGCTCACTCTCCCAAGTAGCATCCTCTACTGAAAGCCCTCTCCATATGATAAAACAATCTCTGATGACCTTGCTCCTCAGTTTCCAGTCATGGAACTTGAAAACCTCCTCTGGAACCAACTCCAATTTTTCCTTCTCATCCAATGGGGGAAGCTCCTCTGATGTGATAATGAATTGTGCCACTTCCTTTTCGAGGCAAGATATGTGGAACACGTTATGAATCTTTCTCCCCTATGGAATCTTTAACTCATAAGAAACCTTGCCTACTCGACACATGATTCTGTAAGGGACATAAAATCCGGGCTTGAGCTTCTCGACCCAAGTCTTCTTCAAAGATGATTGTCTGTAAGGTTGGAGTCTCAAGAAAAATAAATCCCCAACCTCAAAGCTGTGCTCTATCCTATGCCTGTCTGCACTCATCTTCTGTCGGTTCTGTGTTGTTTGCAGGTTCTCTTTCAACAACTTGAGAATCTCCTGACTCTCTATGATCCAATCCTTGGCCTTGGGAGCTCTTCTCTTCCCAAAAACCAAGTCTAGCAAAGTGGGAGCATCATATTCGTACAATTCTTAGAAGGGTGTCATACCAATGGACATGTGGAAAGTGGTGTTGTAGAAATGCTCTCCTAGATGTAGCCACTTTACGCATGTTCTCTACTGTCCACCTACATAGTTCCTCAAATATCCTTCAAACCACTTGTTGACAATATCGATCTGCCCATTGGTCTGAGGGTGATAGCTGGTGCTGGGTGTCAGCTCTGTCCCCACCAACCAAAGCAACTCTCTCCATAATGTTCCCATGAACCGACTGTCCCTGTCACTGATGATGTTCCTCGACAACCCATGAAGTCTGAAGACATCCCTGAAGAATAGCTCGACTACCTGAACTGCACTGTACTCTGTCAGTATGGAATAGAAGTGAGAAAACTTGGTTAATATGTCGACCAATACATAGATATAGTCCTTACCCTGGACCTTGGGTAGGCCTTTGATGAAGTCCATCGATATACTCTCCCATTTCTTCTCTGGAATAGGGAGTTGCTGAAGTAGCCCTGCTGGAAGAGCATGCTATGACTTGTTTTGCTAGAAAGTCACACACTCACTGACGTGTCTCATAACGTCCTATTTGAGGCCCTTCCATGAGAACCTCTCCCTGATCTATCTATAGGTTTTGAAAAACCCCTGATGGCCTGCTAGTGGTGAATCATGAACTTTTGTGAGGATATTCTTCTTGAGCCACGAATATGGCACCAAGTAGACTCTATCCTTATAGAATATGACATCTTCAATGACCCTATACTTGTCATCTTGTACCTTTCCATCCATTACCTCACAAGTGAACTTGTTCTTGGAATATTCCACTAAGTGGGATTTCTAATCTGCTGAAGTTTCCATCAAAGAACAGGCCACAGGCCTCCTCTATAGTGCATCAACCACAATGTTCTTCTTCCCCTTGACATACTCTACGTCTAAGTCCAATTACTGTACCTTCGTTTCCCATTTCTATTGGCGCTCATTGAGATCCTTCTTCTCAAGGAAATACTTCAAGCTGTTGTGATCTGTCTTGACCACAAATTTGCTACCCACCAAATATTGTTTGAGTTTGGTCAAGGCATGCACGATTTCCAACATCTCCTTGTCATAAATGGAGTACAACCTCTCGAGCTGACTGAGCTTCCTATTTTCGAATACAATGGGGTTTCCTCCCTGCATCAAAACTACCTCGATACCCTCACCGAATGCGTCACACTCTAGTAAAAATGGCAAGGTGAAGTCTGGTAAATCCAACATTGGACAAGTGCTCATGACTTCCTTCATGTGATCAAAGGATTTTTGTGATTCCTTAGTCCAGATGAAAGACCCAATTTTGGTAATATCCTTCAGTGGTGCTCCAGGCCGAGAAAAACCTCGGACGAACCGCCTGTAATAGCTGCATAGCTCGAAGAAAATTCTTCAACTTTGTTACGTTCTTGGGCATTGGCCAATTTAGAATGGCCCTTATCTTTTCCTGGTGCACCTGTACCCCCTGTGCACTGATGATATGGCCTAAGTAAAGCAGCTCTATCATATCAAACTCACACTTGGAATATTTGGCATATAATGACTGTGCCTTCATGATGCTCAATACCTCATCCAGGTGCCTCATATGCTCCTGCCATGTCTTGTTGTAGACCAAGATGTCGTTGAAGAAAACAAAGATTGATTTCCTCAACTGATCCCTGAATATGTGGTTCATGCAAGACTAGAACATAGTGGGTGCATTGGTTAGCCCAAATGGCATAACTAGGAACTCGAAACGTCCAAAGTGACATCGAAATGTTGTCTTCTCTATGTCCTGTTCTCGTATGATGATCTGGTGATACCCAGAGAGTAGATCAATATTTGAGAGGAAAACTGTCCCATGCAGTTCATCCATCAACTCGTCAATGCGTGGGATAGGATACCGGTTCTTGATGGTTTTCTTGTTCAAGGCTTGGTAATCAATGCACATCCTCATGGTGCCATCCTTCTTCAGAACTAAGACGAATGAAGAAGCAAATGGGTTGCTGCTCGGTCTAATGTGTCCCATCGCTACCAATTCCTTTATTGCCTTCTCTATCTCATCCTTGAACCTTCTAGGATGATGATAGGGGGGGGAGGGTGATCATCGGTTTGGCCCCCTCTTCCAACTCAATGGTGTGCTCAAATCCCCTGTCAGGTGGTCTCCCTGGTGGAATCGACTAAAAAACCTATTGATGTCGTCCCAAGAAATTCTTCATCTCTGTATGATACTGTTGTCAACCCTCTGAATCCTTCTGCATAGTGAGCAAACACTCGGTGGCATATGATACCTCCCCATGTCTGAATATGCTCTCCATCCTCTAGGCTGAAACTGTTTTGGGTGCTCCGGTCGACATACCTCTTAGAACAACCTTCTTCTTGTCATGGTCTCTGAATCCCATCTCCAAGGTTTGGTAATTGGTGGTGATTTTATTCTCACGGCCATAGACTCTCTGAATCCCATCTCCACTGGACTCCCAACACCACATATATGTCAGATAGGTCAACCACATAAAATGTGTCTCTCATGGTGTAGTTGCCTAACTTTACCTCCAAGTTCGGGACTTTGTTTAGACACTCCACTGTGTGGCCATCTACTACTACAACATCAAACCCCTCAAACTCCTTCGTCTGAAGTGCCTGTCTCGATACTAGTGAAGTGTCGATGAAGTTATGGGTGGCCCCACCATCTATCAGGGTGATTTCTCGTTGCTCCTGAATAGTCCCTTTGATCTAGAGGGTATCATACTTGGGAACACCAGAAAGGATCACTATGACTCCTCCCTTTGCTGGTTTCCTCCTATTAGCCTACTCAGGCGGCTATGTGACTACTGGAGGATGGGATCCTACCGGTGTCGATGGTCTATAGGGAGGATGCTCCTCTTCCTGTGATGACTCCTCCTCTGAGCTAGTGGATCCATTTTCCTTCTCCTCCTCCTCACTTTCCACACTGTCTTCTGCCGCCTCAATATAATGAATCTCTCCCTTGCCCATGCACCTATGGCCTGGGACCCAAGGGTATCTGCAGTTGAAGAAAATATTCTTCCTCATAAGTTCTCGCCTAGTCTCATCATCCACCTTCTCCTTGCCCTTTCATTCTCTCTGGAATGGATTCCTGTCTCGATCCTTCTGGGGTACGAAGGGTTTGGAAAAGTTTTTAGTATTTGGCACTGAGTCTTCCAAATATCGAGTGTGAAGGATGGAATCCTGCAAGGTGGGAGGCCTGTATGACTTCACCCATCCTCTCAAAGGCTATGTGAGTCCCTCTGTGAATAACATGATCAACCCAACATCTGATATATATGTCACTACCATGGCTACCCGCTGAAACTCTGTGATGAGATCCTCTGCTGTGCCAGTTTGTCTCAACTCGGCTAGATCCTTGAAGTGGATCTCGGGATCCCTCCTGTCAAACCTATCCATGAGCCTCTCTGTGAATTCCCTATAGGAAGTGATGCAACTGTGACTCAATGTCACCAATCCATGATACCACCACTCGTGTGACTCACCCTCCAGGTGTAAGGTCACGAAACTGATGGCCTCTATCTTGGTCATTTGATTGAGCTTGTAGTATGTGTCTAGCTTCTATACCCAAGCTCTAGAGGTGCATTTGGACAATCCGTCAAAAGAAGGTATGGTGAGTTTACCAACTTTTCGGATGAAATCCATGTTATGCCCCTACTGCTATTGCGGTCCTCCTCTCTGTGGCTCTCCGGGATGGTTCTTGAGTCTGAGTCCACAGTACTTGATTAGGGTCATGTCCTAATGGAAGTCATGACCCAATGCTGTGTACTCCCTCTGATACTCTGCTTATATTTCCTCTGCATGAGTGGGCGACCTCTGTGCTATCGGTGGTTGTGATGCTACTGGGGGTTCCCTCTATAAACTAGGAAACAAGGGTCTGGGAATCCTACTCGAAGAGGTGTATGTGCGAGTGGGCGACTGGGGTCTACTTCCTGCTCCTGAGTTCCCTTGTGATGCATGTGGGGATTGTGTGTTCTGGGTGCCCACTCTAGCCAATCTATCAACCACCTATGCCAAGGACTGAGACATGGTCCAATGACTAGCTAACATATCATTGATAAACTGCATAAAAGATGTCTCCGGTTCCATGGGGGCCTTGCCACTAACCTCTGGTTGCTCATATCTATCTCCTAGCATCCTCTTTGCCTCGCACTCAGCCTCACGCTTTGCCCTTTTCTCTACTTCTCTGTGTGCCTCTTCATCTTCCTCTGAGCTAGGAGGAAAAGGAGGAAAGTCAGGCCTAGACCTTCTTTCCCTACGCCTATTGTAAGTGAGATATTCATCACCTACGTGTTCTTGACCCTCTGGGTCTTTTGCTGCACTCATCATCTTTAGTCACAGGCTGAAAGGACCAAATATCTGATACCAATGTAATGTTCCTGACTTGGCTAGTCTAGTAAATGCTGCTAATGTGTGTGTAGGATTAATCATTTACAACATATAAATGATCATACAAATAACAAATGCGACAAAGGACTGCAAATTTTATATTATGATATCTTTGCGGAGTACAAAGGTTGACTGCGGCTAAATAAAATGAATTACTTGGCTAGATCAAAAGACAAAAGGATCTTAGACGGAATACAATAAGAAAACTAAATGATAATACCTAATAATATATGAGCATCACGAGACCAATGGATGAGCTAGAACTATGGAAGCTCGTACGATAACTCCTGGAAGTCTGGAAAGTTCACCCTGATGGCTATACCTCTCAGAATGGTCTAGAAACTATCCCAAATGGTGTGCCCTTCTCTAGCTCACAGGCATAGTAACTGACCAAACCCTCTGCTGGTGGGTCTGGACCCCAGATGGATCCCCCTGGTGGAATGCACCCCTCTCTCACTAGAAAAATGCATCCTAGTAATTCCACCATCGGAATTGACCAAGATGTATCTCAAAATGATCGCCCTTGTCTACTAGGAAATGGGTCATAAGGGTTTCCGTAAATATGATCTGATGCTCGCTCGTGAACCCCGAATGTGTCCGCCAAAAGTGTCGCACTTCCAAGTTTGGAAAATGCACCCCAAATGATTCCACCGTCAGAATATGACAAGGAACCAGACAAAATATGTGCCTTGCCTTCCTCTTATCTGGGTCAGAGGGGAATCTCTGAACTCTCCCTGGATGGGACAAATTGATTCCCTGAACCTCCTTAGGAGCTACGCCCTCACCCTGGATAAGTGCACCCTTGCTGTTGGACCCTGCGTAACTGCTGCTAAAGAATGATGGAAGATATGTGTGATCTTCCCAGTGACTAGGGTGTGTCTATCAACACAAAAATCAGCCAACCGGTGTCTTCCTCCTAAAATCCACTAAACTATCTCTCCTGAGATGCACCTCTCTTCTCAATGACAAGTCATAATCTACATAATGATGAATTAGGTCATTGACTCTTCTCTTATAGATTTCCAAAACCCTAATTCACTATTGAAACCCTAATTCATTGTTGACTTCTAATTTTAGCTCATATGTTCTATTTTTAGCTCATAATGACTTAAAAGCGCTTTTAACCATTTTTATCTCAATGTCACTTTCCGAACATAACACCTTTGACTAGAGTGACCTCTAGTAACCATGTTTACCCCTTTTCTGGCCCTGGATATAGTCTAACGGGGTGGTTTAGACCATTAAGCCTCCTCTATGGAGATCCTATTTGGAAAGGGACATTACAGTTGTTATGGATCTGACCTGTGTTTCCTATACCTACTAAGAATCTCACGAATCCATCTCTGTCCATATGTCACAAACTGTTCATAACCCTGGTACTCAACTATCCACAATGTTGACCCATATATCACTATACTGTCATGAAGGATTCTTTGAATATGCTATAAGTGATCAATATGTTACTCTGTACTTCTTCTATCTGACTGCTCTGAATCTGTCTCTGCAACCACTGCTTGAAGGATGGTTCTATGATCTATCTCTGCTACTGTATGGAATCCCCCTATTAAATATTCATATTTACTAGGAGTCTCCAAGATGGATGGATCGGAACAATACCTTCTCTAATGTGGAGTAATATTCTTCTTCATCCATGGAGGAATATTCCTCTTCATCCTCTTTTTGAATTCTGTCATCATCCCGAGTTCTGACATATTCTTCTTTATCATCTGCTTGAATTCTGACACTTTCTTATTTGCCTGTAAATTCATCATGATCTTGTACTGCTACAAATACTGTAAGTATGATTCCTTGGACTTGTTCTTCATTTACCTTCTCTTTTTGTTCTTCACTTCTTTTCCAAGACTTCTTGTATCTGCCATCACTATTTTATTTCATGGGAGGATTTATCACACTTCTACAATTTTGAGCCATACAATGTTCATAGTTGTGGCATTTGTAACATTCAATATTATGTGGAGCCACATATGCATTTCTTGCATGATCATTTCTTTCATAAGCCATATAATCTACAAGTTTATGTCCAAATTTAGTACAATTAAAACAATGACCATAAAATAAATTTACATACCCGAGAGTGAATGATCTTCTTTTTGGTGTAGTCCTTCTGTAATTCTGCCTTGGCTTATCAATATCTTCTCTTTGGTTGTTTCTTTCACAATGATTGAAGCTTCTTTTCTGTTTGAATGTATAAGGTATTCTATATGCATTCCTTTATGATTCTTTTTGACCATGATTCCTTCCTTTGAGAACTTCTGCATAACTCCTTTCTTTTGTTGCTTTCATCATGGAGATTGAACCTTCCTCAAAATGAACATTCTTATATCCTAGTTTGGATTTTTCACTGTTTGTCCTTTGATTGTTGAGAATATTTTCTAACACTTCAGAATTTTTCAAGTTCTTGATGAGCTTGTTTACTTCAAATGTCAATGTCATGATTTCCTTTTCAAGCTTCTCACACTCTTTTTCTGTCTTTATCATCTGGATCTACATTACTTCTTCCTTTCTTTTTCCTTCTTCAAGTAGGTTTGTCAAGTGGATGTTTTATTCTTTGAATGCTTTTTTTTTTCTTCCTTTCTTTCTTTAGCTCAGTTAAAGCACTGATTAATTATTCCTCAAGATCCACTTCATCATTTTTCTTATTTTTCGTAGCCATAAAGACTAGTTTCTTTGAGTCGCTGTTGCTTTCATCATCTTCATAAGATGAAGATCTGTCTTCTCTTGAGTAGATATTTTTCTTGAAGACTTTCCTTTTATCTTTTCTGTTTCCATTTTAATATTTCTTTTCTTTCTTGAGATATTCCTTTTCATCACTATTCGACTTCTTAGCATAAGGACACTTATTTGCAAAATGACCAATTTGATCAAAATTAAAACATTTTAAGGGAAGCATACCTTTCTACTTGCCGGTTCCTCTCTTCAACTTCCTTACGAAGTTTGATATTTCTTCATCCTCATTTGAATCATCACTACAACTGCAGTTTGGATTTGATATTCAAGCTTTTTCTTCTTCTTTGTCCTTTTGGATGCTTTGAAAGCTACTTCTTTTGTGGATGAATTTTCCTATACTATCCTCATTTCATAACTATTAAATATTCCATGTAGCTCATCCATGCTTATTATACCCAGGTCTGCTCTTTCTTCTAGGAATGAAATATTTGGATCAAATCTCATTGGTGGAGACCTTAGTACCTTTTGAACCATGACTGGTTCTTTCATTTCTTCTCCCAACCCTTTAATAACATTCACTATTTCATCAACTTGTAGAAAGTAGGCTGCATTGTATTCCTCTTATTTCATATTCAGTTGTTCAAATTGACCTCTATAAGTTTGAAGATTGGCTCCTTTGACTTTGAAATCCCCTTCATAAAAATTATGAAGTTTGTCCCATATCTCCTTTGCAGAATCACAATGCATAACCTTGACATACACTGAATCAACCAAACCATTCAGGATGGAATTTTTATCCCTCGAATTGTTTTGACTGAGTTTATTTCCATAGTTATCTATTAGAGGAGTGGAAGGATATTTGTATCAGTCTATTACCGATTTACAAACATCAAATCCTTGTGCTTGTACATATGTTTTCATCCTTCTTCTCCATAATGCATAGTTCTTTCCATCAAACTGTGGTATTCCATTCTTATAAAAACTATTGCTCTCCATGATCTTCCTTTCAGTGGTTAAACTGT
>JZKD02S0097909.1:210539-222813 GCA_000966675.3 Picea glauca | reverse complement strand
TTTATGCATGAAAACAAATTTTATCCACTATCACCGACTTCACTAATTCTAATTGAAAACATGATAGCCTATTGAATTATTGATAATCCTCCTTCATTCTTAGATATAGGAAAATGCATTGTTGACTAGCAATGTCTTTCAAAACTTTTGGCGTCCAAGGAGGCTGCAAGATCATGTTTTGAAGGACCTTCACCAGATTACAAATTATCCCCAAAATAAATGTGATGAGTAAGGGTGGAGGTCTAGGAGGTTGATTGTTTCTTTATTATAATTGAGATCAACAACCCATGTTCAAGGTCAATATTATTTGGGAGTATTAATGAGATTTCTCCTCAAAATCCCTCCCGTTGCTAGATCTCAACAAATCAATGATATGTGGAATATTGTGTCAAAATGCAAGAGGGACAAACTAAGGCTCTAACATTGCTAGATCATAGTGGAGAATGGATTTATACAAACTAGTGGATGGTGAAGGCATTGTTAGTGCCATGCATGGGATAAGACTAGCTCAAAAAATTAACTACTAACAACTAGTGGAGATATAGGTCAACACCCTTTAGAATATACAAGGAAAAATGTCAAATGTCATGTAGCACTAGAAACAACCACTAAAAAATGAATTAGAAAGTCTTATTTTCAATAGTGAACCTGCAATTAGAATGGGAGGTCCAAGTTTCAAATTCCGATGAAGAAGAGGATGGTTACAACCATAGGAAATAATATTGATCCATTATATCAACCTCTCTCATGCATAGTTGATTAAACCAATAGTCAATAACATTATGTTCTCAATGAATTGAAGATCTCATGATGGTGATTATTTAATTGGCCATCATGAAGATTGATGATCTCATACCCTCAATTATTGGAGAGAATTTCCAATCCATGGAGGTAATAAACATGGGTATAGGAGGATGTTTGATGCAACCAAGAATTTTCCTAGGGGACATGCCAAGTTTAATGAAGAACTCTCATTTATTTCCAAAGAAGCACTCAAAAGGTATGGAGGCCCATGAATTTAATCTACATATACAAGTAATGGGTAATTAGCAAGTTGTGATTGATGAAACCACCTCAAATTTCCCACAAAAAATAAATGTAGAGGTAGGTGGAAATGAATATTTCCCATTCCTTCCAAAATCATATGCAAATATGAGGTGATTGAATACATTAAGATGACATATTTCAATCCATCCTAGGTTCCTCAAGGAACAAGATTGTCATGGGAAAAATTTAATGAAGACTAGTTATCTTAGGGAATTTAGTGAATATGAATTCATGTAACTGAGCATGTTCACCAACTAGTCAACTTGCTTCAAAACCTATTAATACATAGATTTTTCATGAAGAACATGTTGGATCCTTTTGTATTGCAAGCTTCCCTATTACTTTGATTATTTTGGTTTATTCATTCTCTAAAAGTTTCCTCGACTCATATCTTTTCTCTATCTCAAATTTGCTCTTTCAAGACTAAAATAAGAGATTCTAAAGAATTTACTTGTATTTTTCTCATGGATTTTATCCCCAAAAAATATATCTAGAAAAAATAAATTGATGCAATAATCCTTCTATAAGTCCCCTAATGTTTATTTGTAAATATCAATGATTGATTTTTAATTTCTTAGATCATGTTGGAACTAAGAAACAATATTTAAAGAAGTTATTGGTTATTACGTTTACTTTATTTCCATGTTATATTTGATTGTTAATGAACTACCATTTATATTTGAATTCCTTCATTATTGTTTTTTATCATAATTATATGAGAGATCAAATATAATAGAACTCATTGAAATTTCATTGCCTCGTTATATTTTTCCATCCTATTTTTTGGACCCTGATAATGGATATTGACTCCATATCCTAATGGTTAATGCACTAGTAAATTGTGAGTAAGGCCCTCCACAATTCTTGTTTGGTGTTAATAATTCAGTTTCCATCATGTAAGCTTAAGAGCCTGATTGCAATATCCAATGCATGAGAGATTCACTATTAATTTTTTAAATGTTAGGGACACCCTCCATTGGGTTGAAAAAGAACCATTACTAAAGTGAGAGAGACACTTTTATGGTAAAACTAGGCACTACCTATTAGAGGCATTCATAGAATTAAATCCTTCAAGGTTGATATCCTAGGGTGGAGTTCAAGAGCCACCATGTACAAACCTTGATTCTTGTTGGATGGTTTGAGGTGAGGCCATTATAGATGTTTTTCTAGGATTTCAAAACTATTGTGGATGCCAAAATGACATTCTAAATTGGAGTAATGTGAATCTTTGATAAGCTTGTCACTCTCATGTTTGATATATTTTTCCAAGGTAAAATACAAATTTGTCACACAAATTAAAATTTGATCACAATGTCCTCGGAGAATATCTACATAAATTTGGGTAAATGTTGGATATTTTTCATAATTATGGTGTTGATGTTGTGTCTAATGCCCATGTTTGAATAGTAAATAGGCATGAATCAATGTTAGCCTTAAATAATCAACCTCAAAAATGGATTTATAATTCTTGTATTTGATCACCAGATGAAATTTGATGGTCTCCTGAATTCACCTCTCCATAATCTTGATTTTCTGCCATGATTGAACTTGATAATTACTACCACACATCAATTTTGTAGCCATTAACAATTTATTGATTAATTACTTACAATGGCTAATTTTGGTGGCATTTTATGAGTTCTTATGCAAATATGATTGATTTTTCCTTCATGATGACGAGTAGGGGATAACAATGTGTTTACTGATGAGTATTTAATTTATGTATCCTTGATCACTACCACTATGAGAAAAGGTTGTTGCAATTGTTTTCATTAAAAGTCAATTCCCATTACTAACACTTGTCTTAGCTACATAAAAAAGAAGAGTTGAGTGTTCGAAAACATCCCTTCTATTTTTCATCCCATACATGCTCATTAGATAAATAAGGAAGACAATGTTACATATAGCATAAAATTAGGGCATGTAAGGTCAACTTGCCCGTGTGGCCTTGACAAAAATATAGAAGGGGATACAAAGAACACATTACACAACCTTTTAGCCTAAGAAGACGAGAATCACTGCACACTCCATAAAAACTCATCAAGGTAGTTGAACAATAGGAAGAGTGGCTATGCAAACTCTCTAATAGGCCATCCATCTCGACACCAAAGGAGGATCATGTATCCTGTAATCACGTTCCTCCACAAGCCCCTATAATTGATGAATAAGTTAGCAATTCTAGGGGTAAGATTGTTATTCCAAATCTTTGTATTTATTTAGTAGTTCCAAGGAATCCAAGGCCTATTTAGTATAAATATTCTCATATGTAGTTTGAGTTAGGGTAGATAATGATATATTTTGAGTTGCATGCAAATAGGGTTGGAGAGTTACAAATTTGGGTTTGTAATTTTGAATTTGTTGATGAAATAAACTATTGTTATTATTTTGAGACAATCTAAGTTTTTTGTTATTATTTGTTGATTCACCAATCCTCCTTAAGTAGGGTCCACTTGAAGAGGCTCCTAGTGAATGCACCTTTGTATGTATTTTTGCATTTGCATTTGTTGTTCACTGTGTTGTTTTTTTTAAGTTCTATAGTTAGAATATTGATGTTGCTATGATTATCCTTTCACCAACATACCATGAACATGTGATTGGTAAGAGGAATTGTTGTCTTGTTTAGTATGCCATAGACTAGTTTTATTTCCAAAGCATTGAATTTAATCTTCACTAATTAGTTTCTCTTATAGAGCATTGAGTTTTTAGCAAGTTGTTTTTAGTATCATTTTTTAAGTTTCAAGGAGTCATAGGGTTTTGTAGCAACCATTGATGAACCAAAGAAATTTTATGCCAAGATGAGTTTTGTTGCAAAACAATAGAACCCATACTATAGGAAATATGAATACATAACACATGTGGTATCCATTCCTTAAAACAAAGTAATATAGAATCAATTCTATAACCTTTTACCCTTGAAGGTTGCATAAATTTTGCATAGCAATTCAAAAGTGTATGATTACCTTGGTTGATAATTGAAGTGTGTTAATTTAGGAGTCAATGGAATCTATTATTGCAATTCTTCAACTCACCACTTTTTGGCACCATTGTCGTGGAAGTACTAAAACCTTCGAGGAAGAAAGCACGGTTGAATGGAAATTCCACTGTAAAGGGAAGAAGGAACCTATAGTGTAGCTAAGGGGAATAATATGGGGTACCCAAGGGGAATAATAGTAGATAAGTATTGTTATGTATAAAGGCCACTTTTAATAAATAAGGCCTAGTGTGAATGTAATAAGTGTAAGATGACTTACTAGAAGGTTTCTCCTCTAGAATGTTCTTATGTGGTTGGTAGCACTATACAAAGGGGTTCAAGAAATGTAATGGGGAAGTCAAGAAGTATTATATTTGGAGTGTGTAGCTCATTAGGAGGTTTCCCCCTTGAAGAGGTAAGTGAACATGAAAGGATCACTTCCATAATAGGATCTATTGTATGATGTTTCCCTACCTTGAGGGTTTTCATAATAATAAAGTGTGGGTTTTCTATATTTTTCTTTGGATCTTGTGTGGTGAATGTATTTGCAAATATAAAGGGGATGGAATGTAGTGTAGCTAGGGAGAATAATATGAGGTACTTAGGGAGGTACCTAAGAGAAATAAAAGTAGATAAGTATTGTTATGTATAAAGGCCACTTTTAATAAATAAGGCTTAGTGTGAATGAAATAAATGTAAGAGGACCTTCTAGAAGAAAAACCTTCTAGTAAGTCCTCTTACATTTATTTCATTCACACTAGGCCTTATTTATTAAAAGTGGCCTTCATACACAACAATACTTATCTACTATTAATCCCCTTGGGTACCTCCCTAGGTACCCCATATTATTCCCTCTAGATACACTACATTACACTATATTTTTCTCTGGATCTTGTGTGGTTAATGGATTTGCAGATATAAAGAAATTAACAAGTGGTATTAGAGAAATTTCTTTGAACATAAAAAAGGGGCATTTTGTTTTTCTATTTTGCATATTTTTCGAAGAATAAAAAGAGGGACGTGACACTCCAAACAATTCCTATAATTTTATGTGTGGAATTTTAGAAACTGGTTGTAGACTTGATTTCGTCTAGGAAAAAAAATCAATTTCAAAAAAACAATTCGTACAAAATGGATTCCGGGAAGTGAATTTATCATGATTTTAAAATCTACTAATTTTCAGAGTTTTCCGTGGATGACCATGCGATTTTGCTAATTTCTATAGAACCTAGGTATGAATTTTCCCAAACAAATTATATATCTGAGTTCCTCTTTCAAATTGGACCATTTAAAAAAAATCATCTATATCGGAGCTATGAAAGTGTAGATATCGTTGATTTAAAATCAATCATTTTTAGGGTCTTCATGAAAGTGACATGACTTCAGAGCTCATAAATTTTCACAGTGTTCTTAGATTACTACCATATCAATGACATTGAATAAAGAATTTTAATAGCTTTATTTTGGTATATTACATGTGGTGTTTCTAATGGATATTCAACTCCTCATGGAATTTCAACAACAATTTGAATCCCTCAAGACCGAATTTCAGATGGTGAGATGAGTCCTCAAGACATGTGCTCAAAATATTCAAGAGATCACACTTGCAGGGAAAGAGAGGTATATCATGCAGAACATCATGGATGAATATTATCAAGAAGAATATGCTTGGTATTATTTTGAGGCCGATTGTGATGATTTCTATATGGATAGTTATCATTTATGGGATTCCAACCACTTCCATATTCTATTTGATGACTCTACTCCACCTCATGTAGAGCACATCTTGGAGAGTAAACAAGAGACTTCTCTGCATATTATTCTTTATTTTTTGTATTCTCGAGTAGTAGTGGATGTGTTTTTGGCTGGTTCTACATATCTGGATCCACATGACCAGTGTATTTGTAGATCTAAAGAACTTAACATAACAAAGCTTCTTGTGATTTTCCTTTTGCAGATGGTCTTATTTTTCATATTTAGTATGTTGTTTTTGAGAAGAATGCATGCATTACAATAGGGATGAATTAGGAACATGTTTACCAAAATTTAATAACCAGAGTACATGAAAAATAGGGAATAAGAGTCAAGAACACTAGGGGGTCCTAATTCAACAACTGCTATACAAAGTTAAAATCATGTTTCTAAGGAACCATAATAAAATGTTGAGGAAGAAAAGGATTTGGAAAATTGTTTATCCTCATCTTTTGGACTTCCCTCTTTATTCATAATGGTGGAAGAAAGAGCGAAATAAAAAATAGAAGAAGAACAAGTGACATTGAGTTTCCTATCCCAGAAATAGGGGAGCAAGTAAGAATGAAGAATACCAATCTAGTTACTCTTACCCATTTCCATGGAATTGTCACTGAAGAACCAAATTTTTTTATTTTTGAGTTTGAAGTCCTTTGTAGGACCTATGACTATAAGAATGATTCTTAGAGACTAAGAATCTCCCTTCTACCTTGAAGGAGGTAGCCCTTTGGTGGTTCATGGGCCTTAATGGACATAATATTTGTACATGGGAGAAAATTAAGGACCTGTTCACAAAGAAATACCAATAATATTGCAAAGAAAGATATTTTAGAGATGAAAACTTTTGAATGACTCAGGGTGAAGATGAGTCGCTAGAGGACTATGATGAGAGGCCTCACTTTAGCTATAAGAGATCCACCAATTACAGAATATATGAAATTATCTTAAAATATTACTCTTGAAAGGAGTAAGATATGATTGGATGGAATCCCTAAACTTGATTTCATCAAAATATATCTCAAAATATACCTATGAAAAGATAAGGGACGTTTTCAAAAACTGTTCAAGAGATGCTACAAAGAAGAACACGGGAAAAAGAGGGGTTGGTGTACAAAATTCCAAAACTACAATTGAATTGACAAGAGTGGATATTGGTAACCTGTTGGATGACATGAAGATGGATATTTTATATTCATTAGAGGTTTAATTTGATACCCTCCATGTCAAAAAGAAACAAGAGGAGGAGTAGAAGGATTTGGAAGTTTTCTATATAAAATGCACTATAAAGCATGCTTGCCATGAATGTCCATTAAACAATGTATGAAATTGTATCCTTTGTAAGGAAGATAATGACATCAACCAATACCCATAGTTGCTTGGTTTGAAGGCCAAGTATCAGGGAGCTGAAGACAATATGGAGCAAGTTTTATTCATCAACCAAAGAAGGCAAGGACTACCATGCCCCATGACTCAAGGTTTTCCTTATGAACATCCTTAGTATTTCAATTATGATTGGAATAATTAATTGAATCCACCTACAAATTGGTATTATCCTACTCCTCATCCTTAGGAAAACCCATTTCCACCTGAACAAAAGTGGCCATTAGAGAAATTTTGAGGTAAAAAATGGACCTCCAAACAAAATATTGGCTATCAACATTAAATTTCAAAGAACCAATAGGATTCAAGATGACGATATTGATCATAAGGGTAAATAGTTTTGGAGGGAAAGAAATAAAACTACTTTTTAACATATTTTTGACCTATCTACTTATATGTTTACTCAAATTTCAACTATAGGCACTCATTGGATGAGGAATTAAATTATGCATCCAATGAGTACCCACTTTGCATACTTTTGATAGACCCACAATGAGATAAACTTGAAATACATGAAAACAATTATTATTATTATTTTTTTATAATTTTATTATCATAGTATTTTTGACCTATCTCCTTATAGGTGTTGGCATGCTTACAAGAAGAGTGTGCTTGTCATTAATGGAAAGAATAGCAGCGATGAAATCGTAAGCTTAGGAGGAGGAGCAACAGTGGCCATTGGATCAGAGTCTAGACAGGAGGAGTGCGGTTGTCGGATCAGAGTCTAGACATGAGGAGCGCGTAGAGGAGGAGATTAGATCTCAACCGTTAGATATGAGTGCATGGAACAACAACCATTGGATCTCGAGGAAAGTGCATGAGACAAGTTCCAAAGTCATAAGAACTATCCATTGTCAGGGTTGACAGGTGGAAGCAGATCCGTGAGTTCGAGGATTCGGACTTCGGAAGACTTGGAAGTCAGAAAAGTGGAAACTCACGAAGTCAGAAATCGTGAGGCAATCCTAGCCATTGATGCTGGGAAAGAAACATGGTGGGAGATCAAAATTTCACTGACTCGCAAATCAAGAATGTTAAAGGCATATTTGCGGGAGCTTGTGAAGTCAGATTTCACGATTTGATCATAGCTGTTGGATCATAGAGGATTGTGGGTCGTTGATCTGGAGCAGGTTTTGGAAAATCGAGAGTTGGGAGAAGGGAGGTGAGTAGTCCAACTTTGAAAAATGTGAAGTCCTGATTCGTTATGGGCCGTTGGATCACAGAGGATCGTGGAATGTTGATCTGACACAAAGTATTTAGGATATCGAGAGTTTGAATATTGAGGGTTGGCTCACATCCAAACACCCGACACGTGAGGTCGCGATTTGATCATAACCGTCAATCGAAGGGAGAGTGTGGACTATAGATTTGGTCTTGGAGGGAGTTCACATATAGAAATTCTAAGAAAAGAAGTAGACTACCCTTGGGAGATAAAAAACGTGAAGTTCTGAAGTGCTCTGAATATTGGCCCCAAGTCACAACTGGTGGTCACGATAGGAGAAAATAAAAGAAGGAGCTAGCATGCACTAGGCTCTAGTTTGGGTGATCGAGAGTTGAAGTGACTCACAACTGAATACTCGGAGCCCAATATTGTGAAGCACCATTTTGGATATGCGTATGGTCACCACCAGTGATCATGTGAAGGAAGGGGCTTAGAAGCCAATGCAGCCAAAAATGACTGGCTGCAACTGATAGAGAAGATGAAGAGTTGCGATTGCTAGAGAAGCCAAAGAATATCGGAATAATGACCACTGATGATGAACATATTCATAATAACCGCATGATAAGATGTAGAGTTTCCATGATCATCTGGTAGAGGAATCAGTGTGAGAAGAACATGCAGAACAAAAAAGAGTGAGTGATTTTTTCGAAGGGGATGCATGTGGGCAGAATTAGATAGTGTGCATGACTTGAAGTAGAGAACAAAGGCGCAACAAATAGGATATAGAGGCAACACAAAGTATAAAGGTAGAAGAGAAGCTTAACAGAAGATGGTGGTTGCACATGAGGAGAAAGAGTAGAGCATAGAAACATAATAGAGCATAGAAGATGAAGAAGGCAAAGGAGACATGAAGCTATAACAGATAAGATTAGAGACAAAGAAAGTGAGTAATTTTTGTAAGATTCAATCAGGGTGGTAGGGTGGTGCTGGGGAGGATTGTAGTCCTCTAAATTCTAGTTGGTGCTAGAATATATTCTGGGAGTTGGTTCTTCCATCTAGTTGGTGATAGAGAAATATGAGAGTTGGTGTTCTCTTCAAGTTGTAGTTTTCTATCAGAGGTTGTAGCCTCATATTTGAGTTGGAGCTCAAATACTGTGATGTACATGAAAGTTGGAGCTTGATTGACATCCTAAGAAGAAGAGGTTTTCACCCTTTATGGGTTTCCTCATGAAAATCAGTGTCTCTGTGTATTCTGTGTGATTGATCAAATATTGTATATCTATGCATGTTATGTTATCAAAAACACATTAAATAATAATCTATAAATAATCAGAAAATAACAAGAAAAGTTTCAAGCTTATATACATAACTGATTCACCCCCCCTCTCAGTTATATTTCCAACAATTGGTATCAGATCCCGTGCCTTTTATCAAAGTTAGATCCATAAGCCCGAACATGACTAGTCATGAAGGAATTTAAACTAATAGAGCCCCTCTATTTGATGGAACAAACTTTGTCTTCTAGAAAGTAAGGGTGAGAACATATTTAATGTCTTTGGGTGCTGATGTTTGGGATGCCATTGAAACTAGATATGTGAAGCCTATAGTCTTGGCCTCAAAATATGATAAGCTGGAGTTTAGCTTTAATGAAAAAGCAATGAATTCCATCCTCATTGGACTTGCAGAATTCGAGTTTGTCAAAGTCGTGCACTTTGATTCAACAAAAGTTATGTGGGACAAGTTGATAAGTAGTTATGAAGGTAATGAAAAGGTGAAAGACGCAAAATTTTAGATTCACAGATTGAAATTTGAGTAGTTAAAGATGGATGAAGACAAAACTATCAGTAAGTACTTCTTACGTATAGAAGAACTTGTCAACACTATGAAATGTCTAGGTGAAAAGATAGCTGAATCTTTTCTAGTCTAGAAAATATTAAGATCCCTTCCTGATAGATTTAACTCAAAGGTCTCTCCTATAGAGGAAATATCAGATCTCAAAACGTTGACACTAGATCAACTTCGTGGAACCCTAGATGCTTATGAAATGAGAATCACCAAAGGTAAATCCACTACAAGAGAGGCATATTTTAAAGTAGAGAAAAACAAAGACTCCGATATAGATGAGATTGAAACAAATTTTGTGAGAAGACTAATGAAAGGATCAGGCAAATGCAAAGGTAAACTTCCCTTCAAATGTTTCAACTGTGGTAAGATAGGTCATTTTGCATCTAAGTGTCCTCACAAAAGAAAGGATCAGACATATGATGATGAAGAGAAGAACAAACACAAGAAGGTCTATAAAGAGAATAATTTTAAGAAGAAAAGACTTTGTGTAAACAATGATGACGATCCCTCAGATGATGAAAGCAATGACTCTTATATTGAAGATAAAATAAATGATATCATGCTAATAGCTTTAGAAGATCTAAATAATGAAGATACAGGAAGTGAGTTCGTTGATTGTGAAGCAATAGTAGATCTTGAAGGAGAACTTGTCATTTCCATGGAAGAGATTGATAAACTTAGAGAAAAGAAAAGAAAACAAAAACAATTACTGGTCAGATATGAGAAAACATGCAATGAACCATCTTAAAAAATTTCTCTGTTGAAGGTTAAGTTAGAAGAATCTAAGAAGATTGAATACATCCTCAAATAATAATTGAAGGAAGCTGAAACAAAAGGTGAAAAATTGGAAGCTAAAGTAGTGACTATTAGAAAATATCTAGAGAAATTTCAGGCCTTATATCATCAGAATATGACAAGTATTAAAGCATCAGAAGGATTATCCTCCATTCTGAATCAACAAAGGAATTCAAAGTTGAAAACTGGTTTGGGTTATGAAGAGGGATCAAGTAGTGGTTAGTGTCACATACCTACTACGGGAACTAACATTGTTCGGCTTTTTCCTTCTTTCACCGAGGAACAGAATCCCTGAATTCCTATGGGGCTTGATGCAGACCCTACCATCCTTTATCCTTACCCATGTGATCGTTGGCTAGGCCCACAAACCTTACCGGAGGGGCGTTTCCGGCTTTCATGATTCGGGAAATTGCGATGATTGTGTTCCCTTGCTCTCTTGTCTCTTGAAGAGTCGAAATCCGAAAGGAACCAATAATTTGTCCCATCTAACAATGCCCCAGATTAAAAACCTGGCATCCCACCTTTCAGAGTTTCACGTACCGGGTTTTCGCGATAGAAGAGGACGAGGGGTTCATACCCTTCAGTTTTCTGGGTGCTGAAACACTGAAAACCAAATCTACATGCGCTAAGCCATATTGGGATTTCACAAGTCAGGAATTCAGGACTAACGTGTACCAGGGACTTACTTCTAGATATCCCGGGTTCCGAAATATCAAGACATCAAGACTTATCCGCGCTATTATCATTTCAGGGTTTTGCAAGTTGGGGTTTCACGACATGCGCAGATAAGAGGTCTCGCGCTTGAGTTTCCAGGAACCGAAACTCCGATATATATATATATATATATATATATATATATAATGCTAAGTTCATTTCAGGAATTCGCAAGTCGGAATTTCGCGAATGACGAATACAAGGAATCTGACCCTTGGGATTCCCGGGTGCCGAAACACCGAAACATCAAAATCTATTCACGCTCTATCATTTCGGGGTTTCTCACATCGAGATTTCGTGTCTGGCGAATACAAGGAAATTGACCCTTAGGATTCCTGGGTGCCGAAACGCCGAAATATCAAAGTCTATTCACGCTATATCATTTTGGGGTTTTGCAAGTCGGGATTTCAAGACTGGGGAGTACAAGAGACTTGCCTTTAGATATCCCGGGTGCCGAAACATCGAAACACCATATCTCGTCTGCGCTATTATCATTTCGCAAGTCGAGATTTTAGGACTGACGATTACAAGAGAACTTACCCTTAGGTATCCTGGGTGTTGAAACACCGAAACATCAAGACTCTAATCACGCTACACTATTCCGGGGTTTCACA
>JZKD02S0097909.1:173640-210489 GCA_000966675.3 Picea glauca | reverse complement strand
CACCAAAACACCACTCTAATCATGCTATGTCATTTCGGGGTTTCGCAAGTTGGGATTTCGAGACTGGTGAGTACAAGGGAACTGACCCTTGGGTTTCCTGGGTGTCGAAACACCGAAACACCAAACTCTAACCACGGTATGTCATTTTGGGGTTTCGCAAGTTGGGATTTCGGGACTGGCGAGTACAAGAAAAATTACCTTTAGATATCCCGGGAGCCGAAACACTGAAACACCAAAACTTAGGGAACCATTATTTCTGGTGTGAGGTTTCCAAACTTAGGCCATAAAATCCTCCAACGGATCCTTGGGTAATTATCACCAGGCTGAGTGACCTAACGGAAGGGTCTTCTTAGATTATCGAGCTGTGAACTCTGTGATAGGGGTGAGGTAAGCTTAAATACTTACTTAAAAATGATAGTCCCTTCCAGAAACTCACTCCGTCTCTAGAATATGATGGAGCTTCCCAGAAGGAGGTGCCTTCAGAAAAACAAACCAGGCATATCATGGGTCGTGAACATGGGACAACTCTCCAGGGGACGAGCTCGAATATGAACTTATACATTCGATACGTAAATTGATTAGAGTCATATAAGTATAAGCACGCATTCATTGTTGCTGGTTGAAATACCAGGGAAACACTTCTATACAGAAATCAATCATTTATAAGTGTACAAACATGAGCATTCATCCATTATATTTTAATTCAAGATGCAAGATGTAAACACTTATCAGAAAGAACACCAAGTGTGGCATGACTGCTGAGAAGGGTGCTCTTTTCCACCCAACTGTAGGCTCAATGACTCCAAATGGATTTACCACTAGCCACCCCTGAGCTAGACCATGATGCTTTGAGACTCAGTCTCTTAGTTCCCGCTCATCGGAAGTCCAGGATGAAGGTTACTCTCCTTATCGTCTGCTCATGACTCCCTGTATTTTTCCGGAGTTCCTCTGGTTCTCCTTCTGCGATCCCCTCTTGCATGCCCTCTCCCCACACTTCCTTTCTTGCTTTGTCCTGTAAGGTTGCCTACGGAGTGAATTCCCCCGCAGTGGTCAGGTTTGAGGGCTTCTACGGATCAGTGGTTCACCGCCATCCCCTCATTAAATCATGAGGAGCCTCCCCACCTACCATCCTGGCGAGTAATTCATTCTAGGGCCAGAGAGCAGCTTTGGTCTTTGAGCCAGTAAAGACCAACACGGTATTGGTTCGGTGGAAGTTAACACCACCATTCCAGGTGCCTTCCACCACCTTTCATCAACCATCATGGTCTCTTTTTCAGCACATCCCCCTCTCAGCAGTCATGCAACATATATATACACACATCATTGACATTCATCGACCCTTTTATACAAGGTCCATCAAATCACACATTCACATCTTGGAGTTTGCCATAGTTCTCGGCCAATATAGTTATTTTTACAGATTGGGGGAAACAGGGTGTTACAGTTAGCCAAACAACAAAGAATCCATCAAATTTGTCAAATATACAATCATTGACAACAAAAAACCTAATGAAACAAAGGAAGAGAATCAACCACCAAGGAGGAGTGAAGGAAAAGGTACCAAAACTAAATCTGTAGAACAAAGAAATAATACACCCTCTGCTTAAGGAAATCATCAGCATGGAAGAAATCAACCTACTCAAAGAAGACAACCATTTTCCAGGTACAAAGATTTTTTCTATGGATATTGTTTTTACTGCTCTAACTTTGGCCAAAAAGTTGTAAATTGTTCTTTAAGATTTAGACATGAGAAATCAAGACAACCAAGGAATAAATATCTTCCACAACAAAGAATGAGAAAACTAAGTAAAAAACAACCACAGATTGCAAATCATGTGATGGCTGGGAAAAATACGCAAATTAAGCATAACAATCGTTATGATCCTTTATTCAATGAACCTGAATGTTACATTTTCCATAATTATGGACATGAAGTTGCAGACTGTTGCTTAAAGAACTATAAGCCATATTCAAATCACAGAGCTGAAAATGTCAAGATTTGGAAGAATAATGAATATAACAAGTGTGGATTAGTGTTGTCAGCTCAAAGAAAAAATAACCCCTAGTATATTGACAACGGATGCTCCAGTCATATGACAGGTTACAAAAGTAAGTTCCTATCACTCGAAGAAAGTAAATCAGGAAGTGTCACTTTTGGAAATGATTCTCCAGGAAAGATCTGAGGTAAAGGTATAGTAAGATTAAGTAATGGAAGAGGAAAAGCTCAAGATGTATTATTTGTTGATGGTTTAAAGTATAATATTCTTAGTGTCAGTCAGATATGTGATAGAGGATGTGAAGTCACTTTCACTTCCAAGGCTTGTAAAATAAAAACAGTGAACAAGAGAGCTGATTGCAAAAGGAGTTAGAACTGAAAACCATGTCTATGTTCTGAAGGACGATAAGGAGAAATGTCATTTAAGAAAATTTGATGAAATTTGGTTATGGCACAGAAGGCTTGGACAACTGAATTTTGATCATATTGTCAAACTGAATAATGAAGGTGCTATGAAAGATCTTCCAAGAATATCTAAGCCACATAACTCTATATGAAAATCCTATCAAATGGGGAAGCTGACTCGTGCTCAATTCAAATAAAAGAGTTTCACATATTTAGAGAAACCTCTTCAATTTTTTCATATGGATTCGTGTCGACCATCGCGAAAGGAAGGAACTGGAGGAGAACACTACTTTATGCTGGTAATTGATGAGTTCTCCAGACTTACGTGGGTTTCCTTTCTGAGAGAAAAATATGATGCGTTTGAGAAGTTCAAAACGTTTAAGGCATTAGCTGAGAATCAAACAGGAAGGAAGTTAAAGGCAATTCTCTCAGACAGAGGAGGAGAATTTCTATCAAGAGATTTCAAAAATTCTGTGACAGACATGGAATAAAAGCAAATATACTATTCCAGGTACTCCCCAACAAAATGGAGTTGTAGAATGCCAAAATAGATCAATTCAGTAGATGGCGAGGGATATGATGAGTGAAAGGGACATTTCACAAACCTTCTAGGTGGAGGCTGTTCACAGGCTATTCATATTCTGAACAAAGCACATATAAGGCTGAATAGTGATAAAAATCCATATGAGATATTGTTTGGTCGACCTGCATCAATCAAGCACTTCAAAGAATTTGGAATTAAATGCTACATCAAAAATAATGATGATCATCTGGGAAAATTTGATGGTAGAGATGATGAAGGTATCTTCTTAGGATATGAAACAAACAGTAAAGGATATAGATTCTTCAACGAAATAATGCACAAATTAGTAGACTGTATTGATATTTGAATTGATGAAGAAGCTCCTATAAAAGATCAACATAGAGTAAGAACCAAGTCATATGAAGAAGAGAATGAGAAAATGAATATGAAGAACAACAAATCTCAGAGTCACAATAAGATGATGAATCAGGTGGAGAAGAGACACCCAAACACAATGAGTCAAGACAACAATCAACATCAAATCCTTCCTCCAGAATTACTCAAAAGAATCATCCTGCAAGTCAGATAATTGGTGAGAAAGACAAAGGTGTACAAACCAGGAGAAGGATAATCAAAGACACTAAGAAATAACATATAGCCTTCATATCCATGGTGGAACCCAAGAACTTTCATGAAGCCAATAAAGATGTAAATTGGTTAAAATAAATGAATGAGGAACTGGATCAGATTGAAAAGAATGACACTTGGGAACTTGTTCCTAGGCCAACAAATAAAAATGTAATAGGATCCAAATGGGTCTACAAAAATAAGATGAATGAGGAAGGATATATTGTAATAAATAAGGCTATATTGGTCTGCAAAGGGTATTCTCAAATAGAAGGACTAGATTTTGATGAAACATTTGCGCCCGTAGCAAGATTATAAGCTATTAGAATGTTTCTTTCCTATGCTTGTCATAAGAATTTTAAAGTCTATCAAATGGATGTCAAGTTAGATTTTCTAAATGGAGATCTAAAAGAAGAAGTCTATATGGAACAACCAGAAGGTTTCCAACTGTCAGATAACCCTGACTTTGTCTGCAATCTGAAGAAAGCCCTATATGGGTTGAAACAAGCTCCTTGTGCCTGGTATTACAGACTGGATAAGTATCTTCAAGACAAAGGGTTCAAGAGAGGAACGGTTGAATGCAATCTATATATCAAAACAAAGGATAATGATTTTCTCATTGTGTTGGTCTATGTAGATGACATCATCTTCGGAAGTAATAACACTTCATTGGTACAATAGTTTTCTTCTGCCATGCAGTCTGAATTTGAAATGTCTATGATAGGGGAACTGCCATTTTTTCTTGGTTTGGAAATTACTCAGAGGTATGAAGGAATATTTCTTTCTCAGGAGAAATATCTAAGAGAAGTGTTGAAAAGGTTTCAAATGGAATATTCTTCACCTATGAGCACGCCTATGGTCACTGGATGCAAGTTAAGCAAGGATGATACCTCACCTGATGTTGATTAGATTTCATATAGGTCTATGATAGGCAGCCTGTTGCACATCAGAACATCTTGTCTAGACATAATGCATGCTACTGGAATGGTAGGAAGGTATCAGTCTACACCTAAACAAAGTCACTTAAAAGATGTAAAAAGAATTTTCATATATTTGAAAGGAACAATGAGCTATGGCCTATGGTATCCTAGGAATTGGAACTTTCAATTATCAGTCTATTCAAATGCTGATTGGGCTAATTGTACGGATGAAAGGAAAAGCATGAGTGGAGGTGAATTCTTCTTAAGGGATTCTCTTGTAGAATGGTTAAGCAAGAAGCAATGTTCCATTTCCTTATCGACTACAGAAGTCAGATACATTTTAGCTGCCACTTGTTGTACCCACGTATTGTGGATGATTCAGACACTTGCAGACTTGGAGGTAAAATATACTGCACTGATCCCAATTCATTGTGATAATATTAGTGCCATTAGTGTGTCAAAGAATCCTGTATTTCACTCCAATACCAAGCATATACCCATACAGTATCACTTCTTGAGGGAAAAGGTAATCAACACTGTTATTTCTTTGCATTATATTCTATCCAAAGATCACATTGCTGATATCTTCACTAAACTGCTTGCAAAAGCTCAGTTTGAATATCTACGCTAGAAGTTGGGCGTGACCCAGTTATCAAGTTAAAATGGTCTATCTGATCAGGTGGAGAGTGATCCTAGTATATATAATCAGGGGGAGAGTGCATCTCTAATCATAGGGAGAACATAGTCACTCTCAATTTTCTTTGACATTGATGTCAAAGGGGGAGAAATAAAAAGGTGTGGTCTGGATGCTGCAGTTGGAGGTCTAAGCAAAATAATGTAGCCTTTTAGGGTTGCCATCAATGCCAAAGGGGGATATTGTTGGCATTCTTACATGAAGAGTGTGCTTGTCATTGATGGAAATAATAACAACGACGAAATCATAAGCTCAGGAGGAGGAGTGATAGTGGTCGTCGGATCATAGTCCAGACAGGAGGAGCACGACCGTCGGATCAGAGTCCAGACAAGAGGAGCGCACAGAGGAGGAGATTAGATCTCATCCGTTAGATCTGAGTGCATGGACCAACAACCATTGGATCCCAAGGAAAGTGCACGAGACAAGTTTCGAAGTCATCGGAACCATCCATCGTCGGGGTTGACAGGTGGAAGCATATTCGAGAGTTCGAGGATTCAAACTTTGGAAGACTTGCAAGTTAGAAAAGTGGAAACTCACGAAGTCAGAAATCACGAGGCAATCCTAGACGTTGATGCCGGGAAGGACACATGGCGGGAGATCAACATTTCGGTGACTTGAAAATCGAGAATGTCAAAGGAAGAGTTGTAGGAGCTCGCGAGGTCTGAGTTCATGAGTTGATCATAGTCGTTGTATCATAGAGGATTGTGGGCCATTGATCTAGAGTGTGTTTCAGAAAATTGGGAGTTGGGAGAAGGGAGGCGAGTAGTCCTCCAACTTCAAGAAACATGAAGTCCCGATACGTTCTGGGTCATTGGATCATAGAGGATCATGGAACATTGATCTAACACAGAGTATTTCGGATATCAGGAGTTGGAAGAGTCAGAGTTGGATCACATCCAAACACCCGACACGCGAGGTCGTGATTTGATCATAACCTTCGATCGAAGGGAGAGTGTGGACCGTAGATTTGGTCTTGGAGGGAGTTCGCATATCAGACTTCTGAGAAAAAAAGTAGACTTCCCTCAGGAGACGTGAAACGTGAAGTCCTAAAGTGCTATAAAGATTGGCCCCAATTCACAACCGATGGTCACGACAAGAGAAAATAGAGGAAGGAGATAGGATGCGTTAGGCTCTAGTTCAGGCGTTCGAGAGTCAGGAGAGTCGGAGTGACTCACAGTTGAATACTTGGAGCCTGAGATTGCGAAGTTTCATTTTGGATAGGCGTATGGTCACCGCCGATGATCATGTGAAGGAAGGGGCTTAGAATCCAAAGCAACAAAAAATGACTGGCTGTAACTGATAGAGAAGATGAAGAGTTGCGACTACCATATAAGCCAAATAATCTCAGGATAACAACCACTGATGATGAATAGATTCAGAATAACTGCTTGAGAATATGAATATTTTCCATGATCATCTGGCAGAGGACGCAATGTGAGAAGAACATGCAGAACAAAAAAGAGTGAGTGATTTTCTCGAAGGGGATGCATGTGGGCAGAAGCAGATTGTGTGCATGACTTGAAGTAGAGAACAAAGGTGCAACAAATAGGATGTAGAGGCAACACAGAGTATAAAGGAAGAAGAGAAGTTGAACAAAAGACAATGGTTGCGTAGGAGGAGAAAGAGCAGAGCATAGAAACAAAACAGAGCATAGAACTTGAAGAAGGCAGAGGATACAGGGAGTCGTAACAGATCAGATCAGAGACAAAGAAAGTAAGTAAGTTTTGTAAGATTCAATCACGGTGGTAGGGTGGTGCTAGGGAGGATTGTAGTCCTCTAAATTCTAGTTGGTGCTAGAAGATATTCTGGGATTTGGTGCTTCCATCTAGTGGGTGCTAGAGAAACCTAGGAGTTGGTGCTTCCATCTAGTTGGTGCTAGAGAAATCTGAGAGTTGGTGCTCTCTGCAATTTATAGCTTTCTATTAGAGGTTGCAGCCTCATATTTGAGTTGGAGCTCAAAGACTGTGATGTACATGAAGGTTGGAGCTTGATTGACATCGTAAGAAGAAGAGGTTTTCACCCTTTATGGGTTTCCTCATGAAAATCAGTGTCTCTATGTATTGTATGTGATTGATCAAATATTTTTTATCTATGCATGTTAAGTTAGCAACAACACATTAAATAATAATCTAGAAAGAATAAAAAAATAACAAGAAAAGTTTCTAGCTTATATACATAATTGATTCACCCCCCCTCTCAGTTATATTTCCAACAAAAGGTTTACTCAAATTTAAAATTTAGGCACTTTCTAGACGAGGGATTAAATTTTGCATCCAATGATTACCCACTCCACATTATTTTGATAGACCCACTGTGAGGTAAACTTGAAATGCACGAAAAAATGTGTTTCTTTTCAATAAACTTTTTTTCATGTATTTCCATTTGATCTCCCTACGGGTCTATCAAAAGCATGCGGAGTGGGTACTCATTGGATGTGTAATTTAACCCCTCATATGACAAGTTCCTACACTTGAAATTTGAGTAAACCTATAAGGAGATAGATCAGAAATATGATAAAAAAATAATTTTCTTTCTTTCCCTTTGAAAATTCATAGCTCTTGTTTTATTATTTTAACTATTATTTTATTTTTTTCCTTAGGACACCCATAGGAGGCCTATTCTAGACCTTGAATTTTTTCTAGTGAAACCCAAACTTCCAAAATCAATATCCATTTTTCTTTCCTTACAAATAGCCCCAACAAAATCAATGGTACGCTCACTAGTATCCTTGGCGACCTCCTTAGTAGCAAGCATTGTTGCCACCTCCTCAACATAACAACACTCCCAAAACCTTAGACATCCTCAACTACCCACCCATCTTGCACCAAACCAAAGAAATAATAAATAATTATCTAATAGCGAGATAGTTACTCATAACACTTATTTTGTAGAATCCCTTGACTGTAATGAAGTTCAACTTCGTTCAGGGAAGTTGGTACCAAACTCTTTTCCACTAATAATCATTGAAATTGTTGATTAAGATAAACTACATAATCCTAAAATTCAAGTGCAACAATCCACTCCTTGGTAGGAAAAGGAACAACCAAAATGTACCCCACTTTTTCCATAAAGGTTAAACTAGCCTAAGATAATTACCCAACTAGAGTTTGGAATTTTTGGAGAACTCAAGAATCTATGTGTTAAAATATCCCTGATTCATGCCATCAAGCATGTTCCCATTTATAGTAATTTTATAAAGGAGTTCTACCTGAATAAATCAAGAATAAAAAGGAATATCTTCAAACTATTAATGTCATAAGAGATCTTATTGATTTCATGATTGGGAAATCACTTGTACCTAAATATTATAATTTGAGTAACCCCATAGTGAGCATTCATATTGCTAATAAATTGATAATGAACACCTTGGTTGAATTAGGAGCATCCATGGATGTCATGACTAAGGAGACCTTGGAGAAAATAGAACTCCAAAGACTCTTGAGATAGACCCCCATCATCCTCCAAATGGATGATATATCTACTATCAATCCAGAAGGAATTCTATAAGACATTGTAGTCTCAATGGACTCCTACAAGTACCTAACAAACTTTATGGTCATACAAAAAAAATATGGATTAGGAGGCTACACTTTGATTCTTGGAAGACCTTATATGAAAACAAATTATTCTTACATTAGCTCTAGAACAAGTGACATGACCATTTCTAATGGTCGATCCCATAAATAACTTACTCTGTTTATCTGAAAATCCTTAGATATAAAAATAACTCTTAAATACACATAAACTTCTGACCAGATTCGGTAAATGAAGATGCTTGACTATTTCCAAAAACACATGTGAATATGCTTACTTTTCCATAAACTTCATTAATACTGATGAATAACTGGAAGAATAATGAGATAACACAACAAAAATAAAATAATTCAAATTACATATATGGATGACATATGTCACTTCATCTTCAATGTCCCTTTAGATAGCATGATTATTCTCCATCAAATCAAAATACCAAATTACATTACAACATGGGCTTGCAAAAATCCAATTTAATGGACTCTCTTTAATTCCACTACTCAAAACAAGAAAATGAGTTCACCACTGAAATCCTTGCGAAATTCTAAGAAATTGACTATAAAGTCGACCAAATTCCAAACAGAGTCAATTACACCCTCTTTGGCATGAAAAACAATGTGCTAAGAGCTCATTAATGGAAATTTGTCCTAATACTTTTAAAACAAGCTCTGATAAAAAAACATACTTCAAATTCACGGTCCTTGAGGAAAAATGAATTCAATGAGTATAAACTTGCCTAGGTGTGGAGAATATACCTTATGGCATGCTTTTCCATGCAACACATAAACTTATGCAAACTTGGCACACACTTAAAGACACATGAATGCACATTGCATTGAAATTAGTGCACCTCGACATGTGTGCCTACATTGGAATGTGTGTCAGGCATTGGGATCTATGCCCATATATAGGGAAAACCCCCCCAACCATACCCGAGTTTTATGCTAACATAGGCATATTCATTAATTGCATATGGTTCATTTGTCATAACAAACCACCCCTTGTGGCATAATGGTAGGCGTTTTATGTTGAAAACATTGGAATATGCTACATAGGTTACAGGTTCAATCCCCATAGACTCATATATATATAGTATGTATGGTTATTTTTGTTGTAACATATGGTATATAACCATATGTTATATGGTTACAATTCATTAGCCCCCCTGCGCAAATATAGGTGACGGTTTCATTGAATGCCGATAAACCATCGGCCAGGGGCTTAGGACCTCAACCCTTTTTTCGTTGACCATACCTTTTCACAAATTTAAATATAATTTATAATATATATGGTTAAGTACTACTTGTGTAGCCCATTGACAATGGATCTTGGTATAAATCTTTGGGAGGTTGCAGGTTCGAACCCCGTCGACTCCATAATTTTACACAACTCTAACCATTAATGGCCAATGGGAGGCTGCCACATGGCAACTTCTTATTGGTCTCCTTGTGCCACATGTCAACAATTGATTGGTCCACCCGGACTTGTACGATTTTCCCAGTCCATTGTCAACCGATCATGCCACATCACCTGTACGGTCATACAGTCATGTGCCATGTGTCACCCTTGGAGTGGTGACATGTGTCACCTTTGAATTTTGACTCTTTGACTTTTTGTTTGTTGACCAAACTTTGAACAATCATAACTTTTTCATACGGAATCTATTTGACTTGTTGTTTGCACCATTGAAAAGATAAAGATGATCTCTACACACAGATGCCATTTTCTTGATAATTTGAGACAGTCAAATTTTTAGCTTTTATGGATCTCCTGGGACCTCTGTGAGTGTTTCATATCCTTCTAGACCTCTATGAGACCTCTTTGAGCATTCCTTAGATCCTTTTGGATCACACCTCCCCACTGAAGAACTTTTGGACCTCAAAAAGATTGGATTATTCAAAAATCAAGTGAGAATGCTTTCACCTCACTTGTCTAGTATCATCCATCCTTCCTTCTTGGATAATGATCACTTGAATCATCACAACCACAATGGAGACTGAAGCAACATTGCTAACCAAGTTAACCATTCCCTTAAATTCACAAACTCCTTCATTCATTATTGTAGTAGCCAACTATATTCCACTGATTAGCAATAAACTAGACAACAATACTGAATATATAGGTGCGAAAGAGAAGGAACCAACAATATATCTACCCTTCTTAACATGAACAACATCAACCAAAGGAATTGTTCTTCTTTCAACCATAGGATGTATATCTGGATCCTAGATACTATTATTAGCTATCATGTGTGTTGTAGTGACAACTGTCAAATTCATCTTCATCTGATGAGCTCTCATAATTAACTCAATCCCATCCTTGAAAATATGATACTTGTTTTGTTACCTATAGAAAATGGCCTTCTTGCCATAAAAGAATGGAATTCCCAAAACCATCCTGTAAATGTCAAGTGGAACCACATCTCAACTCTACCTCATCAATAAAACTAGTTGTGATCATGAACCATAACTTGCATTGTTTAGTTACCTGTACCTGAGCATTATCACATATCCAACCCAAAGGATACAATCTCAGATGAAGCCTATTTTCCAATCCAAAACTTCGAACAACTTTCTCTAAAATAGGATTCACTTGTGATCCACTGTCAATAAGTGTATCATTATTAGTGTGCTTTGAGATAACTTTAAATGAAATAAGTCATTTCTCTTCCTTCCATCAAGGATTACATTATCCTTTGAATAAGAAGTACACAAACTGAAACTTTCAACAAAAGATTTAGCTTTTATGCCCATAATTGTAACCTTAGTTTCATCCTCAGAACTCGATCCAAGATTCTGAACTATGGTCGTGGTATTCTTTTTACCCTTTCTAGGTTGAGCCCATTTTGGCTTCAGTTCTAGATGCAACTTCCAACAATGCTTCTTGTCATGTCCTTTTTTCTTACAGTGAGAACATGTATGCTTCTTCTCTTCATCCTTCTTTACTTTAGCTGTCTTCTTACTCTTCCCTTTTCCCTTCGATTTCTCTTCGAATTCATGTGGCTTCTCTGAAACATTTTCAACAACATGTTTTCCTTTGTTGGCTTCAAGATGAGTAGCTTGTACTGATACTTCGTCAATATTAGTAGGATTAAACATCAATATAGTATCATGAAGATATGAGTGCATACCACCAATATACTTTAGAAGAGTCTCAGGAGTATGTAATGGAATTCCCAAAGATAATGACTTGCTCTTGAATTCCTGTGTATAAGATTGAACATTTTTCCCTTTTCCTTTTCATAAATGTTGCCAAGCAATCATTGATGTTTGCATATAAGCTAATGGAAAAAAATTCTTTCTTAATGCAATAGTAAATTAAATCCATGAAGAAATGATTTTACCATGTTGAATGAGATCAACCTGTGTCTGACTCTCTCACCATATCAAAGATGTGTCACTGAGGCGAACAATAGCCAACTATATCTTTGAAGTATCATGTATGATTTTCTATACCCTGCAATACACTTCAATATGCTTGACCCAATTATCCAATTTCTTTGCATTCAACTCTCCATCATAAGTAGGAAAATCAAACTTTACATCTATCTTTAATAAAGACAAATCATGAGAACATTTCTTAGAACTATTTTTCCTCTTATGAGAAGAATGTTCACTTTCATCGGAAGAAGATGGTGATGATGATGATAATGGGGATGAAGGAGATCCTGGAGGTTCTTCACCTTCTCCTTCTCCTTCAACTGCTTTAGTTTTTACCATTCTTTCAATTGTACCACCTTCATTTTGATGAGTATTTACTCTCCTTCTTTCTAGGTCTTCCCACAATTCCTTAACCATATTTCACGTCTCAAGGAACATCCTTCAAAATTCCTTATTATCCTTAGAAATAACATCTCCATGCTCCATTTCTTTCCTTTGAAATACATGTTCAATCTCAGGATTAAATACTTCAAGTGTACCTTCACCTTGCTTAGATTTGGACCTAGTAAGAATTCACTTGCAAATAAATGTCAATACTATTTCTGATATGAACTTGATCCGAAAATCCTTAGATGTAAAAATAAATCTTAAATACACATAAACATCCAACCAGATTCAGTAAATGAAGATCACTTGAATATTTTCAAAAACACATGTGAATATGCTTACTTGTCCACACTTGAAGAATAATAAGATAACACAACATAAAATAAAAGAACTTAAATTACATATATCGACGATACATGTCACTTCATCTTCAAAGTCCTTTTAGATAGCATGATTTTTCTCCATCAACTCAAAATACCAAATTACATTACAACATGGGCTTGCAAAAAACCAATTTAATGGACTCTCTTTAATTCCACTACTCAAAACAAGAAAATGAGTTCACCATTGAAATCCTTGGGAAATTGTGAGAAATTTGACTATAAAGTCGACCAAATTTCGAACATGATCAACACCCTCTTCAACATGCAAAACATTGCGCTAAGATCTGATTAATGGAAATTTGGCCTAAGACTTTTACAAATGACCTTTGATCACAAAACAAACTTCAAATTCACGATCCTTGCAGAAAAACGAATCCAACGAATATAAACTTGCCTAGGTGTGGATAATATACCTTATGGCACACTTTTCCATGCAACACATAAAGTTATGCAAACTCGACACACACTTCAAACACATAAATGCACTCTGCATTGAAATTAGTGCACCTCGACATGTGTGCCCACATTGGAATGTGTGTTAGGAATTGAGATCTGTGCCCATATATAGGGTGCGGGCCCTGAACTGTACCCGGGTTTTATGGTAACATAGGCATATTCATTAAATACATATGGTTCTTTGGTTATAACAAACAACCCCTTGTGGCATAATGGTAGGTGCTTTATGTTGAAAATGTTTAAATATGCTACAGAGGTTATGGGTTCAATCCTCACAGAATCATATATATAGTATGTATGGTTGTTTTTATTGTAACATATGGTATATAAACATATGTTATATGGTTACAATTTTTTATCCCCCCCACATAAATATAGGTGAGGGTTTCATTGAACGCTAATAAACCATGGGCCCCACCTAGGCCCTCGACCATTTTTCCACCAACCATACCTTTTCACAAATTAAAAATAATTTATAATATATACAGTTAAGTACTACTTGTGTAGCACATTGGCAACGACGCTTGGTATGAAGCTTTGAGAGATTGTGGGTTCGAACCCCATTGACTCCATAATTTTACACAACTCTAACCATTAATGACCAATGGGAGGCTGCCATGTGGCAACCTCTCAATGGTCTTTTTGTGCCACATGTCAACAATTGATTGGTCCACTTGGACTTGTACAATATGCCCAGTCACCTGCCAACCGGTCATGCCACATCACCTGTACGGTTGTACAGTCATTTGTCATCCTTTTTTTCTTGTTGACCAAACTTTGACCACATAAATTTTGCATATGAACTCTGTTTGCATCATTGGAAAGCTAACAAAGATCTCTATGCATTGATGTTGTTTTCTTTATCATTTGAGATGTTCTAATTTTGAGTTTTATGGAACCTCTGGGACCTCTGTGAGTATTCCAGATCCTTCTAGACCTCTGTGAGCATTCCTTAGATCCTCCTAGATCATATGTACCCCCCAACCAGAGCATTCCTAGAGGTTACATAACCAATGTGTATTGAAGATGAAGAAAGGGATGCATTTTTTCAAGAAAACACCAATTCTATTCTCACATTGATAGAGCCCTAACCATGGAAATTTCGCATGATGATATTATGATCTCAAACTTCATGTAGAACCTTTATCCTCTGGGGTTACAAATTAGAGAGTTGAATCATGAATATGATTATGAAATAACCTCTAATGAGAACCAAATGAAATTGATAATTCCAATAGATGAAACTATAAACAAACTAACTATAATCATATGCTTGATTGATATCCACACTATTGCACTATGTGACTCACCAACCATTTAAATATAGGTTTTTCATGATAAAACTTTGAATATTAACAACCAATAAAGTCCTCCTAAATAGAAAAGGCTTATGGATCTTGTTGGTGTATAAATATGTTCAATATATATCTTACACTCATTTAAATGTCAATCTGGGATTCATAATCAATAGAGTTGATGCAATATATGTGCTGATAACAGATAGGTTCCTATGTTTGATGAGTATAGCATAAAGAAGAAACAATCAATACCAATACTCTGTTTTACAACTTTTTAATCTATCTTCCTCACAAAACTTAAAGATCAGAAAAAAAAAAACTTATAAACATAATCCAACAAGCATGTGATCTAAAGGTTTTTGCTCAGGTAATGAATCTGTCCATTCAAAGGCTCATGAAATAAAAGAGATGGACTTTGCATCTGTCCCCTTGTAGCAACTAAACTAATCAACCATTAACACTCTGTTTTAGGATATCCAAATGCTTCACACAACTTCAAACTTAGCAAAGAAAACTGATACTAAAACTTCTCAAGAAAAACAATCAATCAAAGGATGCTATCTTAAGGAACAAGTCTATTCATTCCAGGCTCATGAATTAAAGAGATGAATTTGAGAAGCTTGTCTCCTGTAGCAATCAAAACAATAAATAGCAATCAACTCCAATCACTCTTGAAATCAAAATCAATTCCAACTTCATGTAATTCAAACAAATCAGTATAAGGAACAGTCAACATAACTAAGAGACTTCATTATGTGGCATGAAGATGATATATAAAGTCTTCTGGTCCTTGCACATACTTAAAATACTGCAAATATAAACTCAAAATATCATTTTCTTAACAATCCCATACTTCAAATGATTAAATTGAAACCTGCAATATTAGAAAAGGAAAATATCTATTCGATCTAGTATCTAATTGTTCACACCAATTTAGAAACAAATAACTCAATGCCGAACTCATTGAAATGGATTAAAAATCATTAACAACATGCTACTGTAAAACACTCACACAAATAGAATTACATTTACAGAATAATTACAAATGAGCTTACCTTGGTTGGATCGGTGGGCCCTTACCATGCCAACAAGGAAGCTCAAAGAAACTTACAGAACAATAAACTTTACAAAACACATGGAATTGATGAATTTAACTTCATATTGATTCTTGAGCAAGTATGTTTACAAAGATAATATGTTTAGAAATCCAATCTGCAACATAACAATTCCTCTCCCTTTTGGCTTAGCCATCACTCAATTTATATAATTTTTACATTACAATTTTGGATCTAGAAAATCCAATCCAAATCAAAACCATTTTCCATCAATGGAGGTCGAGTTCAACCATTAGCTAATCAATAAAATATAGTTCCCACAAATCTGGGCATGATCTTAGAATTTTTGGAAAATTGACAAAGATTGAGGATGGATCATTCCCCTTGAGATGGAGGTCCACATGTATGAGATATGGAGATTATGGTCCATGATTTTGAATGAAAACACGGCTCTGGACAAAACTCATGTCCCCAAATTTTGAGATCCATCGTCAACGGCCCGAAAAACGAGGTGAAAAGCGAGTACCGAAACGCTGGTACCAAAATCCCGTAGGTAGTTGTTTATTACCAGAATACACACAGTCATAATACTGAGTACCGGATTGGGCACATGGGAAGTACCAACATAGCGCAGAGTGTGATAGTACTGGATCAAAACTTCCTAAGAGTCAAACAATTAAGATCATGCAAAAATCAAACATTTAATCAAATTAACTCAAGAAAAAAATAAACAAATCATGCCTTAATCATAATTTACCCCTTATGCACATGAACAAGGTCATTGGGTGTGTGTTTGGGAGGAAATAGTCAAGTATAAAATTATAACATAGGCAAAAAGGATCATATACAAGGTAATATAGGCCATTATATATGTCAAAACTGAGACTCAACATTTTCCCCCATGCTTTATTCATTGCATGTCCTCATGCAACAATAATCTTCAAAATTTCAAAATTGATGGTACTCTTCACTTGATCAAGCATTCTTTAAAGTTTCATCCTTCTTCAGTTCCTAAGTTTAAACAATATAAACTTTCTAGCTTATGCTTCACTCTTCTTACCCATGGTAAAGTAGTTATGACAGACAAGTGGAGTCATGGATAATATATTAGATCTATTAGTGTTTTGACATTAAGTCTTATCCAATCTGTTTTCGATCAAATTTAGGAGAAAGGGTTGGATGCGAATCTAATATGATTATAGGATAGTGGCCAAGATTTTTCATAATGACTTTGGCTAATAGGCCCCCCTCGCTAGATTACCTTTAAAAAAAAAGTGATATAAGCATAGTTTAGATCTCATTTGAAGAGAGAAACACATAAAAGAATACATCCCAAGATGATTAACTCGTTTCTTATCCAAGTTTTTAGAGATGGAGCTCTTCTTGGTTAGGTAAGGTGAATTACACATACTGAGGGTACCACTTCTCATGCAAACCTATTTATTTTAAAGATAGAACTCTAAAGTGGATACTTGAAGGTTCTTAAGAACATCGTCCGAGAGATATAAATGTCATATCCTAGCCTTGATTTGATAGTGATTGTTTCAGAATGAGACCCAAGGGTTTTTGTTCAGTTTTAAGTGTGCCACTTTATGTTTTTCAACTCTCTTTACTCGGCATAGCCCCGCTACCAGTAGGCCTGTTCAGTACCCCGACAGGTTTACCTTAGAACCATACAAGCATGGCCTCGCTGCCAGCATGCCTGTTTAGTACCCCGACAAGTTTACTTGTACTTCCTGATACTTCCTTTTTATTATATTACTCAAAATATTTAGAATTATGTATACTGCTCATTGACAGTTTTAGAGTATAAGGAAGGAAGGTGGTACGAGAGTGTTTTAGATTTATTAGGCACATAATTAATTGTTTGCAATTATCCCAAGGGTGACATCATCCACATTCAACTTAAATCTTAGTTATTCAATGAATAACGGAACATCTCAGATAATGACTAGGAGGTCCCTCTAGTTAATCCTATTAGGGTTCTCATGAAAGTTCATTGAGGTTTTGCAAGGGCAGTCCACCACATGAGGTTTTCATCAATACCTCCAAGAGAAGCTTGTAAAGATAAACTTGGATAAGAACTTGTTGAATCAACTAGGTTAGTATTATACATAATGTTGTCACCACTTTTCAATGGATATTTCAATTAACAATCACTTTTTCAAAATGATGAGGTAATAAGACAAGTGCACCCATTATCATATCGAGCTAAATGTGGAAATATCTTCTTAAAGGAAAGAAAGAATGATTCATTCAAGGTTGAGTGTAGAAATGTAGGAGGAAGATGTACTTGAGAGTAAAACCAATTCAACATAGGACTTAAATGATCCTTGATAGAAAGAACATGAAGAGATTAGATCATACTTCTAATTACTTGAAGTGAAAATTTAAGCACGTGAAAAAGATCATATCACCTTGGCATCAGTACCAGATTGGTAATTGGTATCAGAACATGTTTCTGCAGTACCGTAATAGATAGCACCAGAATAGGACAGTAATAGAACAAGGTAGTACTGGAACAGAGTAGAGGGAAGAAACATAGTGACAGGATGAATGATTTCCATATGAGGAGATGTATATGAGGGCTTGCATAAATTCATGGTAGGGAGTGTGCAATAATTGAGAGTAATCATATGTTTACTGCATAATTAGTCTAATTCCTTAGTAAAACGAAAACAAATTGTTGAGTTTATATGTCCTATTGCTTGAAGCATTTAAATTGAGCAGCAAAAATTGAATACATGATTAGAGCTACCAACACCTTATTACCAGTACAAGATCACCTAAGTACTAGATGGAAACAGGGTTGTGCTTCTGAAACTTTTATAGGCTGCACCTTGTAGAAGTAACTGGTGTTCTTTGGTGTTCCGGAAGAGGACCCGTGATTTGATTCAATTGAAAAACCATGTAGATGGAACAAATACCAACACTAGATGTAGGAACTCTGGGTTTGCATCATAATAATGAAAAATTATTTGGTGACTGGGCTCCAAGCTCTATGAGAAGAGGGTATTCTGTAATTGGATGACCATATGTTGAGATTTTAGAAGCCTACTCTTTTGGGACTAGGTTGATCACTACTTCTGTTGGCACTTTCTTTTTATTACAAAAATAATAATCCTAACTACTACTGCCTCAACAACCACTCCCCCATGCTTGAGGTTTTGCATGGCCTCATGCAAACAATGCGAGACACTAAAAAAACTTCTCAGAGGGTTGTGATCATTGGGATTGTCCATAACAAATCCATCTTCCATTTTCATCATGATTTCCACAGAATTCAAAATATCCAGCCTGATATTTTTCTCAAAATGAGCTGATGCTTCGACCTTTGAAGGCTCGGCTTGTAGGAAAGATTGAAGACATTGAGAATCCTATTGATTTTTTGATTGAAAGCGCATCAATTCATCCTCAAAAGATATTTTTCAAATGATTAATCTAGATCATCAATTGTCAAGTTATAAGCATGCACTAGGGAAGATTGGCTTGTATAACAGATGTGGCAATTTGTAGCTGGCAAAGAGCTCATTTGCATGCGAATGATATCTCCAATTGTGTGGTCTTCTCGAAAGTTGTAATATTCAAGTTAGATGCATTTTCAGAAATCAAATATACATGCATGCACCTTCAGATTCTCCAAAGATTTAGTTGTTATCACATTTGAAAACACAACAAAGTCATCAAGTTCTCCAAATGAGCATGCACAAGTGCTTTTACTGATGATGGACTTGCAAGTGGTGGAGAAGGAACACCATAGAATGCAACAACACTATCAACTTCTAGAAACAACACATTACTTGCAATAGATAAAGCACCACCCTTGCAAAAAAAACTGTTATTCCAACCATTTTCCTTCAACCACTTCATGGATGCTGCAATATATTTAACAACTTTTCCAATCAAGACCATCCATTAAAGAGGTAGAGGCTGCTGCATCAACAAAAATGACAATCAAACCCATATGTAAAAATGCCACATTTTGTTGCAATTGCTCTTGCTGTGTTAATATTGTCGCCAGAAACCATTCTTACTGTAATACCTGCCATTCTACAGACTTCAACAATTTCTTGGACACCAAGACGCACATGATCCTTGATGCCAACAATGATAATACATGTATAACCATTTATATGAATGGTTTCATTCTTTGAATCAAAATTATCTTCCAAGTCTATAAAAGTAAGACATAGAGTTCGAAAAGAAAATTCCCAAAGTAAACGAAATTTAAACCCACAGTGACACCAGACTACTGCAATAACTCAAACTAATTCCTAAATATGATGATGAATCCAAAATGAAATAATGCATATGAGAATTAGAAAATTTCAAAGGCATCTGATCCACCACTCTCGATGTCCTTTCTTCTCGACCCCATCCTGTCCATTTCCATTGCCTTTGTGCAAGAAAAAAATTAAAAAAAATCAACGCCATCTGTTCACCAAGACTCTAATGTCCTCAAAGGTCTAGTGACCAAGAAGATCCCAATTTCCATCTCTACACATGGGAGTACATGGTACAATCCTTATCAATGGATGTCCAACCTCCAAGACCCTGCTCTCACTCGCCATTTTCAAGATGAAAATAGTTACACTGAAGCTTTCATGGCAGACACCATAGAACTACAACAACAATTGCAGGCCGAGATGCAGTCCAAAATGCCTCTATAGGTCTCGAATCCCCTAGAATGTTGGGGTACTTGGTTATATTACCAACGCATTCCTGAAGGAAAGGAATATCTAGTTCTGTGCAGGAGAGTGGAAAGACAACCTCGTTTAGTCGCATCATTCCATTATTATCTTAGGAGCTGCTACAGGGAGGAAGTTTTGCTTGACTGGAATGAGATTGCAGAACAACTTGGTTATGTTCATGGGGGTATGTTTCAGAATTCAAGGATATCATCAGAGGTCTTATTTAATGCATTAATCTAATATGGGAGATGGTTTGCAAAGGATACGAGAAAGGGAGTCTAGTGTGCAATAGTTTGTGTAGCATCATTATGGTTTCTTTTACATTCTAACCAATGCCCCTAATCAATTGGCTTGATGCAGTGTTGGGAATATAGCCTCGAATAAATGGAAGAGTGTGGTCCAAGTAGCTGGAGATGTCACAATTGAGGATATGGATATGTTTGATAAGTACTTAGTGTTAGTTCTTCATAAGGGAGGAATTCCAGTAATTTTTCCATTGCCTATGCCTCTACAAATTGACTTGAATGATGGAATGCATCTTGAAGACCTTACTCCATGGTTCCTACCAATTTCGGCTAACATGTGCATTGTTGTTCCTGGATCGAATAATGATTTAAAGTATTCTATTTTCCATGCAGTGATCTCGAAGAGATTTAGCAGCAACTCCATCAATGATATTCATAAGATCAATATCTTCTTGGAGCTCATCTCGTACTTCTTGTATCTCTCTATCAAGACCTTCTTCTCCAAATACAACATCCAATGATCGAGGTTCTGTAAATAGTGTATGGGATGTTGTGCAAGTGCTCTTACCATATCTCAAGATGATATCCAAAATCACATAGGCAGACAGAAAGGCATTTACCGAATAGTTCCAACATTTGAGAAACAACAATCTTGGCAACTCTGTTTCCAATTCATGGTTGATGACAATATTACAAAAAAATTGGATTTATGAGGTTGCAAGTGGGATCCCAAAATGTATGTATTGTTGTTGCAAACCAACAGACTGTAACTGCACTATATGATGTTTCAAAAGTATGTCAATTTCTCTAGGATTTTCATTATTATCTACAAAATGGACAAGACACTTGATCCCATATATGCATACTGAACAATTTAACAAAAGGGACACATGTGGGGTTATAAGTGGGTATTGGTGGGATTACGAAAAGAAGAGGCAATGAAAAGTGGTAGAATAACAATCTTGAAATGTTGTCTTTATGATAAATTTCCTTCATTTTCAATAAATCAGAAGGATTAGAAGAATGCTTACCTCAAGTCACCCTTGGATTTGATACTTACATATTTAAATTTTGAGTTATCTTTGCAGGAACTTGAGATTTGAAGACCATCTGTAAAATCTGAGTGTGCATGACCAGATTTGAAGAATGCATCCAGGTTGCTAGGACACTATTGATATATTGCTTGTATGCAATCCTAATACCAAAAAACAATCATGTTGCTGCCTTTGAGATGTTTGTTGGCAAGAAACCTGCTATAAGAACAAATATCGGGCATGGGAACAATGACCTCCTTCTTTCCAACAAGCTTCCTTGTCAACTGTCTTATTCAGAAAACATAAAAGAACTGCTGCACTGTATTTTAAACTGAACCACTAACTATATGCAACTATTTATTCATTGTACTACCCTACTTGAGAAAAGAGCAAGCCTTTTTTCAAGTATAGGAAAATTTCCAATGAAGCCATGTGTGTAACAAGGTTAGAAATATATCCATACTCGAGTTTAAAAGATAAACTTTAATTCATACCGTAGTATGAATGATCAACTGCTTTGATGATGAGATCAAACAAAAAGTAACAGAGTAGTGTGGCCTGACAACTAATTGGAACCATCTTTCAATAGGATCAAGATATTCTTGTTTCCCTTCTTTGATTCGGTCACACAACTTGTCCTCCTTTTCCATGCCACGTGGAGTATTTTCTTCAAGATGATTCATCTCTGAGGTACATACAAGATCTGCTGAGAGGTATGCTAAGAACTCCTCAATCTCAGGTTCCAATGGTTTCTCTTTATTGCATTCTGTCCATGATTCTTGAGTCTCCTCAACAAATTGACAATAGGAATCCAAAGGGACTTCTAAATCCTCTTCTGGAGAGACAACTAAATTCTTGGCTACTGTCAAGATATGCTCTTCCCGAGAGGTGGATATTCCAGCTGCTACTAGAATGTGAGAAAGTTCTTGGAGGAACATTCTTCAAGCTCTTGATCATCCTTGAATTACTCTAGTTGGTTGATGATCCCTATCTCACAGCACAACTTAGTACTCGGGGGTTCTTACAGCACCCCAAAAATGATTTATCATCAAAGATTTGAATATTAAAAATAAGAAATTAAAACTATTTGCAAAAATAAAACACACTAAAATTGAACTCCTTGCATTACTGAGACCCTGTTGTCACCAGGTTATCGGTTTGCACAAGTTAGCCCATCATGAAAACACAATTTTGCATAAAAGAAGGAAAAACACACTTGCATCAAAATAAGAGAGGACAACCTAACTTTGGAGCAACCCCACCAAAGTGGATGTGTGGGCTCTTCCCGCACGTCTTACCGTCTTCTCTTCGCCCTTAGGTCATCCATAAAACCAATCCAAAACCATTAAATCAATCTAATTCAAATACTACCTATTACCATTTACAAATCCCCGGCAACGACGCCAAAATGTTGGTGTATAAATATGTTCAATATATATCTTACACTCATTTAAATGTCAATATGAGATTCATAATCAATAGAGTTGATGCACTATATGTGTTGATAACAGATAGGTTCCTATGTATGATGAGTATAGCATAAAGAAGAAACAATCAATACCAATACTCTATTTCACAACTTTTTAATCTATCTTCCTCACACAACTTAAAGATCAGAAAACAAAACTCATAAACATAATCTAGCAAGCATGTGATCTAAAGGCTTTGGCTCAAGTAATGAATTTGTACATTCAAAGGCTCATGAAATAAAAGAGATGGACTTTGCGTTTGTCCCCTTGTAGAAACTAAACTAATAAACAATTAACACTCTATTTTATGATATCCATATGCTTCACACAACTTCAAACTTAGCAAAGAAAAATGATAATAAAACTTCTCAAGAAAAACAATCAATCAAAGGATGTTATCTTAAGGAACAAGTCTATTCATTCCAGGATCATGAATTAAAGAGATGAATTTGAGAATCTTGTCTCCTGTAGCAATCAAAACAATAAATAGAAATCAACTCCAATCACTCTTGAAATCAAAATCAATTCCTACTTCATGTAATTCAAACAGATCAGTATAAGGAATAGTCAGCATAACTGAGAGACTTCATTATGAGGCATGAAGATGATATATAAAGTCTTTTGGTCCCTGTACATATTAAAAATACTGCAAATATAAACTCAAAATATAATTTTCTTAACAATCCCATACTTCAAACAATTAAATGGAAACCTGCAATGTTAGAAAAGGAAAATATCTATTCGATCTAGTATCTAATTGTTCACACCAATTCAGAAACAAATAACTCAATGTTGAACTCTTTGAAATGGATTAAAAATCATTGACAACATACTACTGTAAAACACTCACACAAATAGAATTACAGTCACATAATAATTACAAATGAGCTTACCTTGGTTGGATCGGTGGTCCCTTACCGTGCCAACAAGGAAGCTCAAAGAAACTTACAGAACAATAAACTTTACAAAACACATGGAATTGATGAATTTAACTTCATATTGATTCTTGAGCAAGTATGTTTACATAGATAATATGTTCAGAAATCCAATCTGCAACATAACAATTCCTTTCCCTTTTGGCTTAGCCATCACTCAATTTATATAATTTTTACATTATAATTTTGGATCTAGACAATCCAATTCAAATCAAAACCATTTTCCATCAATGGAGGTCAAGTTCAACCATTAGCTAATCAAGAAAATACAGTTCCCACAAATCTGGGCACGATCTTAGAATTTTTGGAAAATTGACAAAGATTGAAGATGGATCGTTCCCCCTGAGATGGAGGTCCACACGTGTGCGATATGGATATTATGGCCCATGAGTCCAAATGAAAACACGGCTCTGGACAACACCCATGTCCCCAAATTTTGAGATCCATATTCATCATCCCAGAAATCGAGGTGAAAATCGAGTACCAGAATGATGGTACCAAAATCTTGTAGGTAGCTATTTAGTACCAGAATAGACACAGTCATAATCCTGAGTACTGGATTAGGCACATGGGCAGTACCATAACAGTGTAGAGTGTGATAGTACTGGATCAAAACTTCCTAAGATTCAAACAATTAATATCATGCAAAAATCAAACATTTAATCAAATTAACTCAAGAAAAAAATAAACAAATCATGCCTTAATCATAATTTAACTCTTATGCACATGAACAAGGTCATTGGGTATGTGTTTGGGAGGAAATAGTCAAGTATAGGATTATAACATAGGCAAAAAGGATCAGATACAAGGTAATATAGGCCATTATATATGTCAAAACTGAGACTCAACAGATCTACTACAAAAATAATACATTTCCTTTGGATGGGAATACAAATATATGATAGGAATTGATTGAATCATTTATAGACATGATATATACATCAATGACAATGCCCATTCCATTGGATGGCTTCAATGATGAATGAATATAGCTCTCAAGGACATTGTTAAAATAAAGCTACAAAAATGGTTAGATGACGATTCCATTTACCCTATTTCGGGCAACCAATGGGTCTCCCCATTGGTTATAGTACCAAATAAGAGAGGGAAATGGTGAGTGTGTTTTGAATACTGAGATCTCAATAAGGTAATTGGGAAGCACCATTTTCCTTTTCCATTCGATGATTGAGTACTAGATGCATTTTTCCAAAATAATTTCTTTTCCTTCCTTGATTGTTTCTTGGGTATAAACATATATAAATTCCCCTTGAGGACTAAGATAAAACCACCTATACATGTCCATGGGGTACCTTTCCCTAAAAGGACTTACCTTTTGTTTTATGCAATTCCCTTGCCACAATTCAAAGATCCATCCTCAACATCTTGTCAAACCTAGTCCATGACTATGTGGAGGTATACATGGATGGTTTCATAGTCTATGGAAATACTTATGAGGAATCCTTAACTATTTTAGAAAGAGTGCTATAGATATGGAAAGATATGAATGTATCCCTCAACCATGAAAATTGCTTCATGATGATGAATGAAGGTATAGTGCTAGGACACCATGTTTTAGTTGCAAACCTGATTCAAGTTTGTCCATGCCAAAACCTCAACCATTTAATACCTTCCCATTACTACTACAAATAATTGTGATGTGTGAAGTTTTCTTAGACATGTTGTCTATTATAGAAGGTTCATCCTTGATTTCAACAAGATAGATGCTCTCAGTGTATGTCCTCCTCACAAAGATGTTAAATTCTTACATATTTCATAATGCTAATTAGCTTATGAAAATTTGAAGGAGAAGTTGATCTTGGATCCTATATTGAAAGTACCAAACTGGATGTAAGGTGCCAAATGTAATATAATATGAAAAAATAGGAATATTCAACAAATATCGATAAAAAAACAAAATATTGAGAAGAGCAATACCAGAAATAATACTTTTATTCGAGGGGGAAACCTCCAGCAGAGCAGAGATATATTACAATAATTATCAAGACAAGCTTTCTACTCTTATTTATACTCATTCTATCTTCTAAATAACTTTCTAAAGGAAGATATTTCTAGAAGCGGAAGCTTCTATTAGGTATTCTTACATTGAATTGTTCACATTTATTCAATAGGCCTTATTAACTGATGCCGACCTTTATTACATAGAAAATATATTATTCTATCTAAGTGAGGGGTTAGGAAGTTTAGGTCCCTAACATTCCCTCCCCCTTGAAAACGATCCTTGTCCTCAAGGATTAAGATGAGGAAACTACTGCAAAATGGTAGTTGTCTCCCTGGTGGCATCTTCTAGTGGAGTATCCTTCCATTGGGAAAAAACTTTCCTGGATGGTGTGCTAACGGAGATGATTCTCTCATTGGTCCAATATTTCTTGTGGATGTAACCAAATGGAACCTTCTTCATCCAACTTTGGTAGACTGGTCTGGGTGTGGAACATGGTTCCAATCACTTTCTTCAGGCATGAGACAAGGAAAATTGAGTGTAACTTGGAGTGATTGGGAAAAACTAACTGATAGGCCACCGACCCAACACATTTGAGAATAATATAAGGACCATAAAATTTGGGGGTAAGTTTCTGACACCACTGATCTTTGAGTGAAGTCTTCTTGTATGGTTGTAGATGGAGAACACCTAGTCACCTTAAACAAATTGATGTTCAGAATGACCTTGATCTGCCTATTTCTTCATGTGGTTTTGAGTCATGACCAAATTTTATTCGAGAGTACGGAGAATGGTCTTGCAGACTATAGGATTGTGGTCAACCTCCTGAACCTTAGAAAAACCCGATGTGTATGGGAGAAACACATGTAGCTTATGTCCGTAGAATGCATCAAAAGGAGTGTTGACCAAAATTTGGTCACTTATATGTTCCCGCTCCTGGAATAATAATAATAAAAAAAATGATATTGGAAGATGGATATTTTTAAACTATTATATGTTCATTTCATATCCCTCAGTATAAGCTTTGCCATGCATTTCATGGAATCAAAATCGGAGTCTCCATGACCAAGATACACATACTTTTTTCCACAAGTACAATGGAGGTATTACAAGAAGAAATATGAGAAGTGTTCTAAGTGACATGTTCTCTCCTCTCCTCTCCCTTCACCTCTATTCATTCTCTCATTTTATACTTAGTCATTTTTCCCATTGTCTCATTAATTTCATATTCCCCTTACCATTTTCCACACTTAGCCATTTTTCCTTATTCTTTTCCATGTTCACATTCATTTCCATTTTCCTTTATTTTCCCATTTCTTTTTATTTTCCTTTCCATTTTTTTCCTTTCCCAAATTTCATGCAATTCCTTTATTTCCCATATATTTACCAAGATTATGTTCATGGGTTGGTGATTCTCAATACTTAGAATATTTTACAACTAATTATCTCTCTAGTGAACTTGCCATATTGTTTTAATAATATTTTTCCTATCCTAAGTTCTATGAAGAACATCTCCAAGAGACACATGACACTTTATTAACCAATGAGATACATCCACATGGAAGTTAATGGATGGTGACACATGGCATAAGAAGTGACACACAACATAATTTTATTAGATGACATATGACAGATTCTTATTAGCAGATTGTTGACCTACCAGGTGATGACATGTGGAAACATTTGGTTGGGTGACTCATCATTGCTGACTGGGCATATTGGTGGCTGACTGGGCATGCAAAATTATTATTGTATACAACAATTTTCCAAGGGTCAAATTCTCCAAGTTCCATAGTCTCCTCTCTTATTTATTTCTTTTCAAGTGTATGTTACACTTAACATTATATACCACTAAGACTCTTTTATTCTCATACATGTGGGATAAGAGTAATGAAGAAAAGTCGAAATTAAATCAAGGGTCCACATTTACCAATCAAACTTGATCGATGGTGGCTGAGTCATGATCTTGCGGAAGCCATAACTTGAGCTCCGGGTGTCGGAATCATGCAAACTTTATACCGTTGGAAAGGTATTTCAACGTATAAGATGGAGGTAAAGGTTTCAAATTATGAAAGTTGATATTTGTTTCTTAGAAATTAAAACATCATTCAGCGTCATTTTTAATGGGCCTACATGACAACTCAACTTCACGAGCTCATATCTTGAGAGCCGAGCAATGGATTTGAACACAATTTATATCGTTGGAAAGATGAGACGATCAAGAGAACATAGAAAGTCATTTACATGGTTAAAAAATGTCATTTTCACTTCAAAAAAATTAAATTGCAATTGTCTTATTTTAAATTGTGAAAATAAAAGTTTATTTAAAACTTTTATTAAAAAGGGTGGGAAACAGTTGAGACGGTTCCTGTAATGTCGATGAATAAAAAAAAATTGATATCATAAAGAAATTGAAGACAACTAGATACCATCTTAGTAAGTTTATTCTGATCATATCCTTCTTTTTCTTTATCAAGTTCTTCATCCAATTATTCCACCTCTTTCACTAGAAAGGTTTAACCGAAGACTGATAACTCCTCTTTTCTTCTTACTAGGTTTTGTTTTTCTTTTATTTCCCACCATATTCCTTATAACAGCTTATTTCTTGTATTTATTTGATTTATGGTCTGCGGGAGCCCCAATCCTAGTCTTAAAGACAAACACATTTAAAATTTCAAAGAATATGTAACATACTATATATTTTTTAGAAATTTCAAGAGAGCTACTTTGGGAACAATCTCGATTGTTCTTTGTAACCCTGTTTTCAGATTATAAAGTATTTGAGGTTGATCTATCATTATCATTTTTTAGATTCCCACGTGTCGACTCTTTTAAAGTTCTCTTATGCATGCAAGTCATCTTCTTTTTATTTTATGTGATTAGAAATCTTTATCTTCAACTATGATGGATGTGAGGGAATTTTGATTATTTAATTTAAATGTGTGAAGTGTGTGATTCTTGGTCCTTTCTCAGTAACTTTCTTTAAAAAGAAAACAAAAACATTTCCCTTTTATTTTCTTGCAATATTAATGTTTCCTTGAAATTACTACGACAGACTTCTGTCAAGTCCCACATTTTGAATATATATAAAAATCCAAAGAAAATCTAAACAAGAGTACCACCTCTATAAAAATGCAGGGCAATTTACATCCTTGTGAGGTTTCCGTTTCGGTCCTAACATATTCAAGCATCAACAAGGAGTAATGCAAGTGGGAGTATGGTAAGATTTGTTGTACCACCATTCAGCTAGGGGTAACCAATTAACCCACAAATGTTTTTTGTCTGATACAAAACACCTCAAATATGTTTCCAAACACTTGTTGACTGCTTTCGTTTGGCCTTCAGTCTGGGGATGATAGGTTGTGCCGAGATGCAGTTGGGTTCCCTAGAGCCTGAATAATTCTTTCCAGAAATTGCTGTTAAAAGTGGGATCACGGTAAAAAACAATAGAATGAGGCATGCCATGGAGTTTGAAGATATTATCCATAAAAAATTGAGCCACTGTAGATACTCTTAACGAGTGTTGAAGAGAACAAAAATGAGCATATTTGGAAAGACGATCCACTACCACCATAATGACTGAATTATTTCTTGATTTGAGTAAGCCAACAATGAAATCCATAGAAATATCCATCCAAATTGTAGGTGGAAGCAGAAGCGGTTGGAGTGTTCTAGTAGGTTTGATAGTCTCTCCCTTATTGCTTTGACATGTATCACATTCAACCACAAAGGTGTGGATGTCCTGTTTCATACCATCTCAGAAGAAAGAACATTTGAACCATTCATAAGTTTTGGTAAAACCTGAATGGTGCGTTGTAGGTGAAGCATCAAACTCAGAGAGAACCATGGATTTAATGGTCGACTATTTGCTTAAATACAAGCGACCTTTATATAAGAAATATTCATTGTGCCACAAGTACCTTGGAGCAGTTTGGGGGTCTTGTTGAAGTTTATGGATTAGGATGGAATTTTTGGGGTCTTGCAACCATTCCTGGAAAAAATCCTGAATCCAATCAATGAAAATGAATGAGAGGGAAAAGAGGGACCCTTCTTCTTCATATTTCTTGGAAAGAGGATCAACCACCACATTTTCTTTTCCCTTCTTGTAGACAATATCATAGTCATATCCAAATAATTTGGTAACCCATTTTTGTTGCTCTAGAGATGAAATTCGTTGTTCCAGAAAGTACTTGAGGATTTGATGATATGTTTTAAATTGGAAACGATGTCCCCATAGATAAGGGCGTCAAAGATCCACTGCATGCAAAATAGACAACATTTCCTTTCCATAGATTGATTGGCCCAAATGTCGGTCCGACAACTGTTTATTGGTGAAAGACAAAGGTCATCCATATTGCATAAGGATTTCCCCAATTCCTCTCCCTGATGCATCAAATCCTAGAACAAAGGTCTTAGTGAAGTCAGGCAGGGCCAGTACAAGAATAGGGCACATAATGTCTTTCAAGGTTTGGAAGGATTGGTTAGCTGCTAAAGTCCAACTGAAAGCATTCCTATTGAGGAAAGTTGTTATAAGAGCCACAATGTTTCTAGAGTTCTGAACAAAGTTGCGATAATATCCCATTAAACCCAACAAACCACTTAGAATTTTAAGAGTTTTAGGGTGAGGTGAATTCTTCATAGCTTCAATTTTCTTAGGATCCACCTTTACACCATCCTTGCCAATAATATGACCCAGGTACTCAACTTAAAACACGCTAAAAACACAATTAGACTATTTGAGGAAATGTTTTTTCTTGGAGAGGAGATGGAGAACTTGAGCCACATGGTTGAGATGGCTGGACCATGTTTTACTGTAGATGAGAATATACTAAAAAAACTAACACAAAGTGATGGAGGAACGGATGAAAGACATGATTCATGAGGCTCTGAAAGGTGGAGGGATCATTACAAAGACCAAAGGGAATGACTATGAACTCATAGTGGCCCTCATGAGTGTGAAATGCAGTCTTGGGTATGTCTTCCTCTTTCATATGTATTTGGTGGTAGCTAGAACATAGGTCAAGTTTGGTAAAGTATTGAACCCCAATGAGTTCATCCAAAAGGTTATCTATGACGGGAATGTGGAATTTGTCATTTATGGTAATTTTGTTGAGGGAACACAAATCAGGACACATGAATCAAGTGACTTCCTTATTGAGGACCATGACTACAGGGGAAGAATAGGGGTTGGTATTGGGATAGATAACACCCGCTTCTAAAAATTCATGGACAATTTTGTCAATTTCATTTTTTTGAGCAAAGGGATGACGATAAGGGAAAAAATTGGGAGGAAGACTATCTAGGATTAAAGGAATGGAATGGTCATGGTCACCGTGGGAGGTGGGAAGACCCTTGGGAGTTTGGATTTTTTTTTTTTGTTGGGAATGGATAGCTTGAAGGTATGGGTGTACCAAGGGTGTCTCAACTGCTTGAATGGAATGGAATTGGGAAATGATTCCATAATGACCTTTTTTGAGTAACTTTTCCATGTAGTGGTAACTGATGATCTCTGGAGAAATTGTGGTAATGCCTTGGAATTTATACAGTTGTCCTTCCTATTGGAATTGCATGGTTAAATCCTTAAAATCCATGGTTATGAGGCCAAAGTGCATAACCATTCAACACCAAGAACAATGTCACAACCACCCACATCAATAGAAAATATGTGAGATTTCAAATTATGCTGACCAATTTGGAGGCACACATTTTCACAACGCCCCCCACATTTCATGGAACGACCATTGGAAATCATGAGTTGAAAATTGTTGATGTCACAGATATAGTAACTGATTTCTTGGGAAAGGCGGTGATGAATGAAATTATGAGTGTTTCCATTATCAACTAGGATAATGACTTTCCTGTGCTTAATGTAACCAATAAATTTGAGGGTTTGGGGAGCAGAAAAACTAGTGAGAGAATTCAACAAAATCAGTGGTTTAATTTCAGGAGGATCATAGGGAAACATAGGATCATCTGTTTTGGTAGATCTGACTCAAGTGAGACCTCAACCTCTTCACCAGAAACATCCTCCGAAATTTCCATAAAAAGTTTTTTTTCTTTACACTTGTGCCCAGGAAAGTATTTATCATCACAATTATAGCGAAGACCCTTGAGTTGACATTCAACCATTTTCACCCGTGTTAATTTTTGGACCTTGAGAGGAGGGGCCTAAGGGGCATGGGTGGTGGGTTTAGGGAGGGGAACCAAAGTGGATTTTCTTCTCTGGGCCAAAATGACCTATTGTGCATCCTTTTCACATTTAGTTCCTTCCAACCAAGTCTCGGGGTGAGCCATGATGACTTGGGCTCATATTTCATCCTTGAGGCCACTGATAAAGAATTCAAAAAAGAAGGAATCTGTCAGGCCCTTCATTCAAAAATCCAAGTGCTCAAAGGAAACGATAAAATATTCCATTATTCTAGATTGTTTCAACTTGGTGATACGTCCTAAATGGTGGGTGTTTGTGTCAAACGTTCATACAATTCAACAAAAAACTGTGTCCAAGCAACATACCCTTGGCGTGAATTTCTGCACCATTGCCAACATTTCCATCATTCCAAATATAAATAGATAATTTTGTAACAAAGATGGGTGTACTCATCATTAATTCCATGTAGGGAGAAATAATGTTCCATCTGAATAACCTAGAATTCTGGATTCGAGCCATCAAATTTGTTCACCTCAACTCTGGAATACGAGGGTCATGAGGTAGGGAGATGGAATGAGAGTGCAGAGGCTAGTTGGAATCAACACCTTCAGTATAGAGAGGTGGGTCAGAGGAGCAAGGGCCCTGAAATTTGTTCATGAATTGTTGGAGAGTGGAATTGACGTCAACAATTTGGTTATTGAGCTGTTCTTGGATGTTGTCCATTTGGAATGAATAGCATGAATGTCATTATGCACTTTGGCCTAAAGGGAAATAAGGTCAGTTCTTAGTTTATGATTGGTTTCTTCTTGGTGGGTGGGAGCCATGAGGGGATGAGGGGTGGGTCCATGGACAAAAAATAAGACAAGTGATATATACCACTATGATTAGGGAAACGAGAGGAAGCCAATGAGGTAAGTTGGAAATAACAGTGCCGGGAAGAGATGGGTCCACGAGGTAAAAAAATGGATTTAAAAATTATAGGTATCACAATAATCAGGGTGGAAAGGGGAATCCAATGAGATAGATCTAAAATAAGGGTGTGGGCATGACATGTCTGAATAATACTGTAGTGTCGAAATTCCCAAAAGTTTCTTAACATAAAAAAATGTGTAGTAAATTCACAACCAGAATACATGAGGAAAGGTTTCTTGACCAAAATATCCTTTCTATTCCTTGTCTGATATGTTCTCCCTAGGTTAGGGTTTGTAGGGTGCCTATGGACAAGGGTTTTCCCTGTACTATAGCTCTCTGATATACATGTGGGGTCAAATAGTAGCACTCAACCCAATATCTCAGGGAACCAACTAAGGAGGATCGATCGTACCCTTATTCGTACTACCCGATTACCTAGGTACTAGAGAGTATATTCCCGTGAGGCCGTTTGTATTGCTTGTGTGTAGTCTGTTGGGTATGTGTTATATTCTTTGCATGTGTGTGTGTGGGCGGGTCAGATATGACAATTGTGTCTGACGATCCCTCACACTAGTGCTGTATTTGTGCCAGGCACTTTTCTAGGGGGGTCCCAGGGGGGGTAGGTATGCCCCCCCCTGGTTATGCACAACGTTTGGGGCAACACCCCATAATTTTTTTTTTGGGTGGTTTTTGCTTTTTTAGTGGTTTTGTAAATTAATCCCGAATTAAGGGATTAGGGTTTTGGTATCTACGGAATACCTAAAAACATTGTATATATATTGTATAGTGAATGGTGAAATTCGATATAATGAATATAAGTAAGGTTTTCCCAGTTGAGGGTTTCCAGTATAAATCTCTGTGTACTATGTGAATGAGCCATTGATTAATTTTTGTTTTTCTTAAGAATCTATATGCATTGATTTACTTCACAGGTTTAAAACTTACATAGTCTTCCCCACCATAGTTTTATCGATTGAGCGATAGATATATGTTCTTTAAATACGCCGACAGTACACATCTCTACCCTAGAAAAAAATTGAACCCACAATTCCTGCCAAGGAAAGTGCTCTGATACCACTTGTAAGGTACCATATGTAATATAATATGCATAAACAAGAATATTCAACATATATCAATGGAATAACAAAAGATTGAGTAGAGAAATACCATAAATAATACCTTTATTCAAAGAAAACAATGTTCACTTGCCTCTTCGAGGGGGAAACCTCCAACATAGTAGAGCTTTATTACAATAATTCTCAAGACAATATTTATCATTCCTCCTACTCTTATTTATACTAATTTTGTCTTCTAAAGAACATTATAGAGGAAGATCTTTCTAGAAACAAAAGATTCTATTAGGTCTTCTTACATTGACTTGTTCACATTTATCCAATAGGCCTTATTAACTAATGTTGACCTTTATTACATGCAAAATATATTATTCTATCTAAATGAGGGGTTAGGGAGTTTAGGTCCCTAACAAAGGAACCTTCCTTTTAATATCCACATCGATGCTTTAGAATAATACTTAGGTGCTATTTTAAGACAAAAGAGGTTGTTGAAAGGTATGCTATTTATTTCATCAACAAAAACCTTGTTGGAGAAGAATTAAATTATTTACTATTGAAAAGGATTTTCTTGTTTTAGTTTATGCCATCAACAAATTTTGACACTATATAATAGGATACCTAATCATTTTTCACACAGACCATGCTATAATTATATATCTCATGAAAAAAACTATTATTATTGGCAGAGTAGTTAGATGGTTTCTTTTGATACAATAGTTTTATCTCACCATACTTAATAAGATTGATAGGGAGAATGTTATTGCATATTACTTATCTCACTTGGATACCATCTTAGAATAAGAATGGGTGGATAAAACTTTCCTTGATGAACACTTTTTTGCAATGTCTTTCTCACATGGAAAATTAGCTTGTTTTTGGAAATATTCCACAACATTTCTCCCATAGACAATAATGTGGAATCACAATGGAAAGTGTTGTTGGAGATTTGCAACTTTAGGCAGTAATTCTCCACAATAAAGTACAAGAAGACCCATCTATACCATTACAAGAAGTCCCAGGAATAAGTTGAAAACCCAGGAAGAGAAGTCAGCCCCACAAAAAATTAATAATAAAATTGAAGACCGAGAAATAAGAATTTGGACCCAGACGAGTATAAATACAGGACTGACTCATTTCATTTGGAAAATCATAAAAATCCTTTTGTGGTGTGCACAAGGTAGTTGCAGTTGCAGTTGCAGGTTTTTGGCTATTTCACTATATCTTCGTTCTGGTTGTCTTAGAGAAACTGTTGTTAAAAATAATTAAAAATTACCTAGGAAAGTGTTTCTCGTCACCTAGGTGCATAAGGGGTGAGAAAGTGCCTAATGTGGAACCTAGTCATTTAATTTATGAGATGTAAATTAAAAAGTGATGTTTTGGACTTAGGTGATTTAATCTCCACCCTTGATCTCATCTAATCTCAACCGTTGGATGAGATGACTCTTCACCTACCTCCATGAGGTCGACTAGGGTAGGAGGGTGCACCATTCTAGGTTTGTTGTTCATTATTTTAGAGAGAAATAAGAGAGGAAGTCAAGCTTGAGGAAGGAGGCTATTTGCAAAGATAAGGCACACATTCCAAGACAACTTGCTAGCACACATTCCAAGACATCTTGCTAGCACACAAATCGAGGTAACAATACAACACTATTTAGAGGCCACATAGTATGGATTTCTAGAGGTCATACCATTCTTTTGCAAGCACAAAAATCGAGGAGGAAAACAACAAGAATTATGAGGAGTTTGACACACATTCCAAGGCTGCCACACAAGTTTTACTTGCATATAAATCGAGGCAATTGCTAGCAAAATTTTTTGGAGAGATTACCATACAGTCCATACATTTTTTGGCACAGAAATCGAGGGCCATACAACTTAGTTTCTTGGGAACAAATTTCTAGGTGAAGGAACGATTTTCAAGGTGTTGATTCTTCTATAAATTCCATACATCCAACTTAGAAAAATGACATAGATTTCAAGATAGTTCCTATAACAATTAATGTTGTAACAACCATACACTTGTATGGATTTTTGGCATAGAAATAGAGGAGCAATTTTGGGGTTGTTCTGAAAGAGTTTTGCTGAAGAAATTCTGAGGTAAGTTTGTGTAATTTTCTGACGCTGAATTTGCTGTAAAAGAAATTTTCTCTGAAGCTCTAAACAATAAAAATCCCTCTCTCACTGGTTTTCCCCTTGTGGGTTTTTCCAGGGTCGTTGTTAGACCAAAAATCTATGTTCAATTTTTTTGAATATTGTGTTGCTGATATGTTTTAAATTTTAAATTAAATGCTGTTCAAAATCCTCATGTTTCAGTTCTGAATTTTTTTTTACATGATGGGTATTTATGGCTATCATAAAACTGGGTTTGGGCATTAAACACTAATAAAATCAAGGAAACTTGAAACTAGGTTGGGTATGAAATTTTACATAGTATCAGAGCTGAGTTGAAGAAGTGCATAAATATATTAGCATACAGAGAAGTGGGACACAATTTTGAATTTGTGATTTACAACTGAGAAGGGTCAATGGTTATTGGTTTGAGAGTTGAGGACAGGCTTGATGGGCCTACAACTTTTGGTGCCTGGAAGGAGAGGATGATTTTTCTTTTTCAAGAGAGTGAGTTATGGGACATTGTTGAGAACACCACAACACACCCAATGACTGTTCCTACATATGCTACACTTCTGGAAGCCTATACCAAAAATATCATAAAGGCTAAGAGGATCA
>JZKD02S0097909.1:122661-136528 GCA_000966675.3 Picea glauca | reverse complement strand
GACCACATCTAGAAAAAATTCCCAAGTGGGCTCGAACCCATATATTCCAGACTCCTCTGTGGAAGTTTTCTCCCAGTAAGTTTCCCACCAAAATTTGACATGGGGGAGAGCCTTACGGAGTGTGAAGGTGATATTTTCCTTGTTGGAAAAATTGTGAATAGAGAAATAACCTTCTAGAATATTTAACCATTTTTTTAGGGCATCCACAACGATCTGACCTTCAAATATGGAAATATAAAAATTAACTTGTACCTTGAAAGGTGAGTTTCCTCCAAAGTGGCTACTTTATGAAGGTGCGCCTGATGTTATCGACAGAAGTTGAAGGATGTGGGAAAAATTCTCCATCATTTCGTCCCTCTGTCGCGTGAGAGATTTCTCAAGCAACAAATTAATAGAATCTTATGCTCTATCATCTTTATTTTCTTACACCATGGAGGGTTTCTTGGGAATGCGAGAGCAATTTTACTCAAGAGATACAATCTTGAGACCCAAATTTCTATACTCGAACCTCATCGGGGACATGCACTGAAAACCGATCAAGAATAGCCTCTCTGATACCACTGATCCAGATTATTTTCAACACAAAATGAGAGCAAAGTTATAATAAAGAAATGTACAGATATATATCATATATCCAATAATATAATAGATATATATCATATATATAACCATAAACACAGAGATACATTAATACACAATTTCTATTAATGAGTGAAATGTAGAAACCTGTAGAAATATAGAGTGAAAGACTCACTAGAATGGTGACAGCTTATCTCTAAGAAGAGATGTGACTGCTATGATCATTCACAAGAATATGGTTGTTACAATGAGGCTCCAAAGGCCATTTTAACATAAATAAAATACAAAACCCTAACCTCGGAAGATGAAAAACCAACAATTTTGTGGACCTCGTTTTGGGCAGTTTGGTGTATCAACTTCCTAGGGGTGTAACTTTGGCATACAATCTCCATTTGGGGCACACAATAGCTCGTTGGAAAGGTATTAACGAGGAAATTCATTTTACAGGCTCAATTAGAGCCTTTGTTAGTATTTTAGGTGTCTTACCGTGAAAATTTTTCATTTAGGCCCTCAAAATGGCCCCAAAAGTTTGGGATTCAAAAAACTACTAAAAATAGTAAGTTGCCAAAAAAATGTTTTGAGCTAGTTGGAATAGGTGGGTGGCCACCGAGATCCTCCTAGATCACACAGGGCTCTGCAAGTGGTGAATTTCCTAGGTGTGTTGATGTTCTCGAGGTTCCGATGGACATTCTTCCTAGATTGGTCATGCACGAGGCTATGCTAGTGCTGATACAACCAAAGGAGAATGATTCTCTCATCCATGGGGATTTTCTAGTGGTGAGTGGAATAGATAAGAATCAAGAAAAAATTATCCCAGATTGGTCTTGCACGAGGCTATGCTAGTGCTGATATGACCAAGGGTAATGATTCATTCACTCATGAGGCTCTGCTAGCGGTGAATGACCTAGGCGTAGTCCTTCTCCTTTCAAGGATTGGATGGACTCTAGATGCTATCAAATGAAAATTCTATGATGGAATGCATGTGCGGATATGACACATCAACATGGATCATAAAGACAACATTTCTATGAAAAAATAAATCCAAGTATGGAGAATGTGTCCCTCATTGAGAGGGAGTGTTGTAGATTCACAACTTCAGGCAGTCATTCTCCACAAGAAAGTACAAGAAGACCCATATATACCATTACAAGAAGCCCTAGGAAGAAGTTTAAGACCCAATAATAGAAGTCACCCCCACAAGAAATTAATAATAAAATTTAAGACACGGAAATAAGAATTCGACCCTAGACTTACACCCATATTAGTATAAATACATTACTAGCTCATTTCATTTGGATAGTCAGACAACTCTTTTTGTAGTGTGCACAAGGCAATTGCAACTGCATTTTTTTTGGCTATTTCACTATATCTTGGTTTTGGTTGTCTTAGAAAGTGCACCACACTTGGATAAGCTCTTGCTTGGTTATTATTGGTCATATTATTGAGGATCTAGGTCTTCGTGATGATAGCCTTGGGGAGGATCTTCTCTGTATGGTATTTTGGCTATTGATGGTGATGTATTGGTAATATCTTGGATTGAATTCTTCTAGAGAAAGGTTGCTTGGTTTTCTCCCAAGTTTGGGTTTCCCAGGATAAACTCTTATGTTCTTGTGTCTACTGTGCATGGTTAATATTTCTAGATCTTGTTATTTGCGCTACATTGATATAGTTGAGATTTTCAATGTATAGTTATTCTATGATAATTGTTGCATGAAAGTGAATCTTGTTATTAATCATAAGGCAATAAGTATCAAGAGTTGAGAATCATAAAAACACCAATAAGTGCTCCATATAAATGGATTCAACGATATCTATTCAAAATGGGACATGATCATGTGCTCTATCAGTATCTAAGAGAAGATGATATCTATGATGTACTTTGTGCATGTTATGATGACCCTAATGGAGGAAATTTTGTAGCCAAAAGAACAACTCTCAACATTTTACATGTAGGATAATATTGGCCAACTCTTCAGAAAGATGTTAGAGAATATGTTATCATGTGTGAAACTCAAACCGGGAAAAACAACATATTCTATATTCATTCACATCATACATTGTTTACAATAAAATATACATATAGGAGACAAGGACATCTAAAACTCTAATCTAATGACTTGGATCAGTCAACAACCCTAATTCCTTAACTACAAATAGAAAACCATCGGCAAAAAACCATATGCCGAAAAACCACCTAAAAATGGGCACGAATATAACACATACCCAACATATGGAAAAATTATCTTTATGGCTATTGAATTTGAAACAAAGACCCTCAAAACAACAATGGATCTAGGAATTAATCTTTTTGTACCACACAACGAAAGAGTCCAAGAACTCAATGATCTAAACAAGATTTAGAAACAACATATATCTCACACAAATATGGTCCAACATTAACGAATTTAGTGGCATGATAGATTCATCAAGGTCAAGAAATTTCAAATTTGGGATTGGGCACTGCTTTATGACTCTAGATTCAAGGACTTCATGTGCGAGATTAGAAGCCAATGGATTGGGCCTCATGAAATTGATCAAATATTTGATAGGAACTCTGTTAGAATCGTGTTAATTGACCAAATCCAGACACCAATCCTTGTAAACAAGCACATATTAAAAATGTATAAAAGATCATGAGACAAGGAGAATTTCCTTTCCACTTTGCAAAGCAAGAAAACATAAAATTGAAAATGATTGAGGGAACCTCTACCCTCAATTCATAGTAATACTTTCTATCCTCACTGAAAATAAATAATAATGATGATGGTGATGGTGAAAACCTACAAGGTCATCATGAGACAAAGGAAATACTGAAAAATAGCTTACTAGCAATCCCCGTTCGCTAAATAAATTATTGTAGTGAAAACCTCCATGGAGGCCTTGCAAGACAAAGAAATTGAAAACCAACTTTCTTGCGAGTTCTTCACTAAGAAAAAATAAAGAGAAAAAAAAAATACAATCATGTTTCTCATGCCATATTTTTTAAAAAATTTTCTTGATCCATTTTCAAGCCATAAAATTCTATAGAGTCATGTCACTAGCGACATGTATCAATGATATCCTTTTTCCAGAAGTTGTAAAATCACACCAAAATCTATGTAATCACACCAACACTGGAAAAACAAAACTAGTAACACCAAGCCATGCAGTTCTACAACACATGTAACTTAGGTATATCTCTATAATTCTTGTATTTATGCTACTAAATTACCTCTGTAGGTTATAAAGGAAACACTGTTAGGGATACAACAAATCCAAGCTATTAATTCTTCAATTCCCCAACCTATGACAATCTCCAATTCACTAGCCTATGAATACCAATTCACGATGTTGTTCATTATATAATTTGGGGTTGGGGTGTTCACCAAACTTCACGTTACATGAATTGATTTAAAGTTTTCATAAACATTCATGCCACCAAGCTAACACACTCTAGAACATTCTTGTCATCAATTTGTTATCCCATATGCTGACCCATTGTCATCAAATTTATAAGAAAATATCACAAGGATAGATCACCGACTTAGGTTGATGTGAACAAATAATAATAGTTTTTAATGCCCCATGATTTATAATTTATGTGTGAATTTATAGAAACCACCAATGAGAATTTAAGGAGGCAATATATTTTCCATCTCCCAACCCCAACAATGGATTAGAAATAGATTTGGCATCAGATAATGATAAGTGAAAATCACTAGCCTGTAATAATTCTCTAAAGGTTGATGGTGTTGGCCAAATGAAATTATAAAGGTATTAGCAACAAGAAACATAAAATTGTAGAGTTTTCCAATTGTATCTTATTGCAGAGTTTATTACAACCAATTTTAGAATTTGCCAACAAACATTGGAGGAGCTTAGATAAAAAAGAACCCACAAACACATATTTAATAGGAAACAACCCTAAAATGCTACAAATATTTTAGCAAGAAGGTTGGATGATATTCTTTAATAGACTCAATAGGTACAATGATGTAGTTGCTACAAAGTTATCCCACTAGTTGCACATGAATGCTACTACAGTTTGAGGATTTTCGATGGAAGTCACAAAAGAGAAAATTACTAGAGTCACACGTCTTTCCTTAGTAGGTGGGTAGTGGTTTAAAATAAAAGCATAACCCCAAAATGATAAAAGGAGCTTCTTGTATGCTAGTGAATTAATTATAGATATAGGAAAGGGGATTAAAAGAAAGAAGTTATCAAGTCCTTAGGACCAGGTAGCTCTACACATTATGAGATATATCAATTGTGAAAGAAGACACAACATCTTGTCATCCTATTATTTCAATCTTTTGGAGCATCTACGACATTGACAATTTGTTAGCATTCCATACTACCTAATGAAATTGCTTCATGATGGCTACAAAAGTTCAACTAGGAAGACATGTAGGTGTAACGCATCATGGGTTGATTAAGCTACTGATTGAAGACACCTTATGGAGAATATGATTGAATATCACATGTGATTAGTTCATTAGTATCCCAAACAAAGAAGATACAACATTAATATTAAATGTTGAAGAACCCCCATGCGTTGCAAACCCAGTGCTAATTACTATGGAAGAGGTTGAGACTAACATTAGCATATCATAAAGTAGGAGCAGAAGAAGATATCCCCATCTCACTTAAGAACCAAAGCTGATAATTCTTAGGGTTGCAGGAGAAGGGTCTTCAGTGCAATCTGAGAAATGAATACCTATCCTTGATTCTCCACAACATGAGGAGCCTACCACTTCACTAGGGGTTCCAATCATTAAGGAGAAATAATACATCAAGAACCATGTTTCTGAATGGATGTTTGTGAGAATGAGGAGATATATTTCAAGTAGGCCGTGGAAAAGGATTTTGAAGCTTATTGTAGTCATAGACTTGGTTGAATATTTGATGAGATAAATATAGATTGTTTAGGGTGAAGTATCCAAGTGGAGGCATGGAGTTGAGTCAAGAAGGGAGGGCATCAATTCCATCCTTAAACATCAACTAATAATTTCCCATTTAGAATAAAAATTTACTTTAACCTCAATTGAGTATGTTGATAATTTAAAATCCCTCAGAAATGAAAATGCCAAGTTAATTGTTTATCTTCTTAAACAAATAGAAGGAACTACCTACAAAATGAATGAAATAGTGAGGTTAACATGTAGTAAAGATATTTCCAAGAATGTTGATGAAATGCTATCCTATAGATGATCTATCAAGGTCTATAGTCTACACTTGAAGGAGTAGTGGCATAAGTTCTATATTGAGTTCTATGTCTCTTAGACGAAGATAGATTTACAAAATCCTAGGAAATGATGAGAATTGTATTTTGATCTTAGCTCAAATATAAGAAATCTCCTCTATGAAATTTACCTGTGTAATTGTGTACTTCTATATAAGTTAAGGTGGTCACCAAACCTCTATATTGGGGATGTGCAGCTCAAGGTAACCAATCCTAGTTGCAGATTGAAGACACAATGTTTATAGCTCTAGAACATTATAAGACTGAGAAGATGAGAGAAGAGTTGAAGGTGAGAAGGGAAGTTGTCGAATCAAGTGAGGTTTGGAAGAATAATGTGCATATGATAGTGAATTCAATTTCCTTCCTAGATTTAGAAATAAGGTAATTGGAGGTTGCTTCACTCTACATCAGACTCATTAGCACCTATATAAATGAATGTTAGCATGTTTTACATGAATCGTGTGTTTTTCATCGATGGCAAGAACAAAAGGCTAAGAAGAAGGAGAGAAAGCTCAGGAGGAAGAGCTATAGCGGTCGTTGGATCACCGATCCAAAGGACCTTCAACCATTGGATCATTCTAAGTGGAAGGACATGATAAGCTAGAAGAGAAGCACCGAAGATAGATCGAGCCATTGATCTAAGAACATGATCAACGAACAACATTTGGTTCATGTCAAAAGTTGTGAGGAGGTTACTATTCGGGGAATCTCACTTCTGGAGAATTGGCAACTTGAAAGTCGAATTACCTGAAGCCTGAAATCTGAAATGAATAAGAACCATCAGATCTGGAGAAAATGTGATGACTGTTAGATCAGGGAGAACCACATCAACATACCACATCTACAAGGACATGTGGCAGACCAAGTTGGAATACCACGTCAGAAGACCACATCACCAAGGACACATGGCGCAATCAAATAATGACAAGTGTTAAGTTGAATTGACATTTAAGGTACATGCAAATCATGAATCTGAATGACACATGGCAACTACTCGGCTCGTGACATGTCATCAAGTGACATAAGTAAGTTACGTCACTCCGGGAGTTTTACTTTGGGATTTTTACCACCAACACTTGCCCAAAGTCCTGAAGTCCCAAATGCGAAAGTCCCGAAGTGGACACGAAACATCCGATCTGAATATCACTTTGGGAGCATTCTCGACCGCCGATCTACTATAGTGGAAGGATAGTGTAAGTAGAAGTATTAACCGACAACAAACGATCTCCACCACTTATGACTTACTACACAGGTGATCACTCCAGAGGAAAATGGAGCAATGATTATCCTAAATTCCTGAAGTCCTGAATGCTGAAGACCCAAGGGCTGAAGAAGATCTAGGTCGTTGATTTCCAGAAGGACGCATGGAAGAAATATGTGAAGTTTGGGTTAAAACACTCCGGGAGATAGTGAAAGAAATGAAGTTGAGATTTGAAATCCCTGAAGCCCGAAGAGCTGAAGGAGTTGAGAACCATTGATCTATAGGAGGACACATGTCAATAGATCATGAACTCTGGGTACGAAATACACCAGAGGAAGCAGAGAGTGAAAGCGTTGAAGCCCCGAAGTGAATCTCGATCATTGATCAAGAAGGGTGCCAAGGGCCATCGATCTGGTCTTGGTAGAAAGTGTCAAAGTCCCAAAGCAGACTAGAGCCATTTATTTGAGGAGGACACATGGCAGGAATTTGTGGACTCCAACTAAAAGTGTTCTGAGAGAGTGTGAAGGTTGAGAATTGAAATCGCCGAAGCTCGAAGTAGCGAAGGAGATCTTGATCGTTGAATCTAGTAAGGGGCCACATAATCATTGATCTGGTTGAAAGGTCAAATTACCGAATTAGAGGCAGAGCTATCGATTAAGAAGGACATTTATCCATAGATCATCGACTCTGTAAGATTGGCATATAGAGGAAAGCAGGGTTTGAGATTTGAAACTCTCAGATCCCAGATCATGAAGTAAATCACAATCGTTGATTTAGGAAGGTCATATCTGATCCGTAGAACTTGAAAGGATAGATCTGAACATTCAGTTATGGAGCACCATCAAGATTGTGAGATCGACGGTCCTGTCACATTGTGGGGTCAGAACATGCTCATGTCTTAATTTTTCGTGAGTGGTCCACAATCAAAACCACGGTTTTGGAGACAACATATGTGGAGATTTGTAGTGAATTGCGGGGTGAAAATAGGATTTCCCTCAAACCACCTTTGGCCCTGTTCGCAATCACATGGTCACATGAGAGCATCGCCCAAGGTCACATCAATAGAAGATTGAGGAAGGAGCTAGCACTGCTAGGCTCCACGTAGGAGGTTATGCATTGAAAAAATAAAAAAACATCTACATGTATAATCCAATGGCGCTGATCAAATGAAATCTGATCGAAGGGTTGTTGTTTCATCTCATGATTTCTTGATCAGTTATGATTCAGTTGCCCTAACTAAATCATTGTTCCTAAGTGGTTGAATCATTGTTCCTGAGCATTGGAATCATGATGCCTGAGCATTTTTTAGATTCCCTACTTGAGCATTGGATATGTAGAGTGTAACGGATAATGAGAGAAGGAATAAAAGAAAAAATGTTGTGACAGAGAGAGTTTATTGTTTCTCATTAAAATAAGTTGAACTGTATGTGATCTAGAAGATAGCAGAAACAGAGCCGAAAAGATGCAGAGATGAAGAACATAAGCTGGACAGAGTAGAAATGGTGAAAACATAAGACTATATGAGAACCTAAGAGCATGAGAAGAACAAAGGAAGAGCATATGGAGACAGACATCAAGTGGAGCCAAGCATGAACAGATAGAAGAAGAAAAGAATTGCAGAACAGAGAAGAAGTGGTAAGCATTGAAATGTCTGTATTGTTGTAAGGTCTTATTCAAGTAAAGATTTATAATCAGGGTGGTAGGGTGGTGCTAGGGAGGACTGTTGTCCTCATAGTTTCAAGTAGGTTCTTGAACACAGGGAGTTGTAGCTTCCATCTAGTTGTAGCTAGAAAAACCAGGGTGGTAGGGTGGTGTAAGGGAGAACCATTGTTCTCTATTATACAGGTTGGTGCTTGTGTGACTGGAAATTGGTGTTTCCATCCAGTTGGTGTTGGAACACTCAGGGAGTTGGTGGTTCCTTCTAGTGGGTTTTAGAAAAACCAGAGAGTTGGTGCTCTCAACAAGTTGCAGCTTGTTAAAGAAGAGGTTGTAGCCTCATTTTGAGTTGGTGCTCAAAGATTGATGATGTACAAAACATAAAAGACTTCCTATCATTCTAAGAAGAAGAGGTTTTCTCCCTTTATGGGTTTCCTCATGAATATCTTTCTCTTTGTATACCATATGTGTGATTGATGTCTATTATTTCTGTTGTTCATGTCTTGCATAATCTTGATGACCACTTGGAGAAGATTAATAATATTTCAATAGGCATAAAAATTTTTAAGCATGGTAGTAACTAATTCACCCCCCATCTTAGTTGTCTTAGTAATTTCAACAATTGGTATCAGAGCTGGTTCCTTTTATCTAAGGGTATATACTAGAGCTTAAACATGACTAGCAATGAAGGAACTTTGACCAATAAACCTCCTTTGTTTGATGGAACAAATATTTCTTTCTGGAAGGTTAGAATGAGAACATACATTATGCCCTTAGGTGTTGATGTTTGGGATGTTGTAGATACTGGATATACAAAACCTGTTGTGATATCTTCCAAAGATGATAAGTTAGAATTTAGCTTCAATGCAAAGGCAATGAATGTTATCTTGAGTGGGCTTGTTGAAGCTGAATTTGTAAAAGTAAAGCAACTTGATTCTGCCAAAGAGATGTGGGATAAACTCATTAGTAGTTATGAAGGAAATGAGAAAGTAAAATATGCCAAACTTCAGACATATAGATTGAAATTTGAACAACTAAATATGAATGAAGATGAAACAGTTAATAAATATTTCCTAAGAGTTGAGGAGCTTGTGAATGCCATGAAGGGTCTTCGTGAGAAGATTGAGGACACATTTTTAGTTCAGAAGATTTTAAGATCTCTACAAAATATATTTAATCCAAAAGTTTATGCAATAGAAGAACTGAATGATCTTAAGAATTTATCTATTGATCAACTTCTAGGAACTCTAACTTCTTATGAAATGAGGATTAGTAAATATAAACCCACCTCTAGAGAAGCATCATTTAAAGAAGATAAGAATGAAGATTCTGAGCCTGATGAAATTGAAGCAAAATTTGAGAGAAGACTAAAGAAAGGATCAGGAAAGTACCAATGCAAGTTGCCCTTCAATTTTTTTAATTGTGGAAAGATAGGTCACTTTTCTTCTAAGTGTACACACAAGAAGAAGAACCAAAATGTTGAAGGTGAAGAGAAGTACACATCCAAGAGATTTGGTAAAAAGAAAATTTTATGTGTAAACAATGATGACTCTTTAGGAGACATACATAGTGATTCTTCTTGTGAAGATAATGTTAATGACTTTATGCTTATGGCGAAAGAGGATTATGATAATAAAAGCACAAGAAGTGATGTTGATGATGAAGAAGTTTTTGTTGAATTGGAAGGAGAACTTATCAGTGCTCTAGAAGAAATTGCTAGACTTAGATTTAAGAAGAAGAAGAAAAAACAATTGCTGATACATTTTGAGAAAGACAGTAAAAAACCTGATGAAGACTTTGCCGTGCTAAAAGTGGAATTAGAAGAGGAAAAGAAAATAGAGGACATTTTGAAACAACAATTATCATAAAAGAAGGCAAGATGTGAAGCCTCGGAAGATGAGGTAGTAAAAACCATAAAAGAGATGGAGAAGTTTAAAGCATTGTATCTCCAAAATCTTCCAAGCATTAAAGCCTCAATAGAACTAAATGACATTCTGAGCAAACATATATCTCCTTTGTTGAAGACTGGTTTAGGCTATGTAAGTGGTTCAAGCAACAAACAACTAGAAAGAAAAGAGTCAGTAAAGATGATCAAGTTCCAAGTCAACAGACAATCAGACCATGTGAGTACTCTGCCACCAAAAGATAATAAAGACAAGATGATCCCTAATAAAAAACAAAGATATCATAAGATGGAGCAACAAATGCCAAGAAGAAGGCCATCCTTCATCTACCAAAATTTCTTCCATGGTTATTGTTTTTACTGCTCTAATTTTGGTCATAAGATTGCAAATTGTCAAATTAAGTTTAGAGACATGCAACTGAGGAGATCAAGAAATAAACAATCTTTGCAACATAGAACTAAACAACCAATTAGTAGACAAAGTTGCACCAATCACTTTGACCTATTTAACAATGAGCTCTAATGTTATAACTGTAATAACTTCAGCCACAAAGCTGCAAACTGCCATCTGAAGAATTACAAAGCAGATCCAAGGATAAAACCCTTAGCCAGAAATGCCAGCACATGGAAAAAGAAAGATAGTGAAAAATGTGGTCTAGTAATTTCAACTCAAAAACAAAAAGACCCCTGGTATATAGACAGTGGATGTTCCAAACACATGACTAGAGACAAGGATAAGTTTTTGTCTATGAGTAAAAGCAAAACATGAAATGTGACCTTTGGAAATGATGAACCAAGTAAAATCAAGGGTAAAGGGATGGTGAGTTTGAGTAATGGTAAAGGAAAAACCCAAGATGTTATGCTTGTATATGGGATGAAACATAATTTTCTTAGTGTAAGTCAAATGTGTGACAGAGGATGTGAAGTTGTGTTTACTTCCAAAGATTGTAAGATAAAGTCTGTAAACTCAGGACAAGTGGTGGCTAAAGGCATAAGGATAGACAATAATGTATATGTGCTGAAAGAAGATAGAGAAGAGTGTCATCTAAGAAAACATGATGAAATATGGTTATGGCATAGGAGACTTGGACATCTAAACTTTGACCACTTAATCAAGCTCAAAAATCTTGAGGCAGTAAAAGATCTTCCAAGAATATCAAAGCCACAAGATTCTGTGTGTAAACCCTTCCAAGTAGGAAAGCTAAACATGACACAATTTAAATCCAAGATCTCTACTTCAATAGAGAAACCACTCCAATTAGTTCATATGGATTTATGTGGACCATCAAGACAGGAAGGAACAAGGAAGGAAAACTACTTTATGTTGATCATTGATGATTACTCTAGACTCACTTGGGTTACTTTTCTCAAAGAAAAAGTTGAAGCATTTCAGAAATTTAAAATATTTAAAGCTTTAACTGAGAATAAAACATGCAATAGGTTAAAGGCAATAAGATCAGATAGAGGAGGAGAATTTATGTCAAGTGACTTCAAGAAATTCTGTGATAAAAATGGGATCAAGAGAGAATACACAATCCCAGGAACTCGACAACAAAATGGAGTAGTTGAGAGGCAAAACAGAACAATTCAGCAAATGGTTAGGTCAATGATGAATGAGAAGAACATTGGTCAAACCTACTGGGTAAAAGCAATACACACAACAATCCATATTCTTAACAAATTCCACCTCAGAACACACAGTGACAAGACACCTTATGAACTGTGGTATGGAAGACCTGCTTCAATCAAACACTTCAAAGTCTTTGGGAGTAAGTGCTACATAAAGAATAATAATGAAAACCTTGGAAAGTATGATGACAGGGTTGATGAAGGCATCTTCTTAGGATATGCTACCAATAGTAAAGGATATATATGCTTTATTAAAAGATTGTATGAATTAGTTGATTTCATTGATTTAAAGGTTGATGAAGGAGTCCCAATAAGAGAGGTGAGCAATATTGAGTCTACTACAGAGGAAATAGTTGAAGTTGGAGATGAACAGGTCCAAAAATAAGAAAAAGAAGACTCTGAGTCAGATGAAGATACAAAGACTTAGGCAAACTCAAATCAACAGTCAACATCAAATCCTTCCTCCAGAATTAATCAAAAGAATCATTCTGCAAGTCAAATAATTGGTGAGAAAGACAAAGATGTACAAACCAGGAGAAGGATAATCAAAGACACCAAGAAATCACATATAGCCTTCATATCCATGGTGGAACCCAATAACTTTAATGAAGCCAGTAAAGATGTAAATTGGTTAAAATCAATGAATGAGGAACTGGATCAGATTAAGAAGAACAATACTTGAGAGCTTGTTCCTAGACCTGCATATACGAATGAAATTGGATCCAAATGGGTGTTTAAGAACAAAATGAATGAACAAGGACAAATTGTTAGGAATAAATCTAGATTGGTCTGTAAGGGGTATGCACAAGTTGAAGGACGTGATTTTAATGAAACTTTTGAACCAATGGAAAGATTGGAAGCCATCATAATGTTTCTTTCCTATGCATGTCATAAGAACTTTAAAGCATATCAGATAGATGTTAAGTCAACATTTATTAATGGATATCTAGAAGAATATGTATATGTGGAGTAACCTGAAGGATTTTCACTGATAGATAATACTGACTATGTCTATAAGTTGAAAAAGGCATTATATGGACTGAAACAGGCACCATGAGCCTGGTATTATAGATTGGACAAATTTCTATAGGACAAAGGGTTCAAGAAAGGTATTTTTGACAGTAACCTATACATTAAGTCTGAAGGTGATGATTTATTAGTTGTTTTGGTTTATGTAGATGACATTATTTTTGGATGCACTAATGACCCTTCAATTCAGTGGTTTCCTAATTCAATGCATACTGAGTTTGAGATGTCCATGATAGGATAATTGTCATATTTTCTTGGTTTACGAATCAATCAGAGTTCTACAGGGATATTTATCTCTCAAGAAAAGTATTGGAAAGAGATGTTAAAGAGGTTTCAGATGGAATATTCTACACTTGTGAGCACACCTATGGTGGTTGGTTGCAAGCTCAGTAAAGATGATATTTCACCTGATGTTGATCAAAGAACATATCGATCAATGATAGGCAGTCTTATATACATCAGATCATCCCATATTGATATAATGCAAGCTGTTGGAATGGTAGGTTGTTATTAGTGTTCGTGCTCGAATCGTCACCGGGTGAGCAAGAATGGGAGCACTAGCATGCCCTGTTGGGATCAGCAAGGCAGAACAGGTTTGCTGTGGATCAAAATGGGTTAACAGAGAATAGAAAACCAAACGAAATAAAAT